>CAEFZX010009508.1:0-138123 GCA_903066825.1 Alfaro cultratus | reverse complement strand
AGGTTAGCTCTATAGATGTTAGCTCTGTAGAGCTATAGACCTCTATAAGCAGGATGTAGAGGGATTACTGAGTCATGCACTGCAGGTGTAGATGTCAGCATCTGCCCTCTCTACTTCACACCAGTTTGACATACATCTACATTTTCTCATCTGCTTCTTAAAATCCCTTGTAATATATTGGAAAGAGCATGAAGCTGTAGCTGGATAATCTTTAGTGTTTTTTTAGGTTAAGCTCAAGCTGTGTGGATTTTCTGAATGTGGATAGAAAAGCAGAGACAATGTGTGAATGAATTTACTCCAGGCAGCGTGAAGAGGAGCCTGAACGTTAGTGGAGTTGGATCCACTTGAGAGAGCGAAGTGAAATCTCACAGGTGCATTTTCCTTTTATTATTATTATTTTATTTTTTTTTGCAGTGTATATGTGACAGTGTATTTGCATGTGTTGTTCTGTGCGGGCGCACCCGTTGCTCCGAAGGGCCGCGCCTTGATGATGTTGCTGTCACGATATTGAGATAAATGGTCCAATCACGCACCGAGATCCTGCGCCCTCAGGAGGCCCAGCAGCGCGGATTAGATTACCACCTCCCACAATGCACCATGCTTTACATCACAATCCAATAGGAGAGCAACAGCGGAGAGATGGGGCGGCTCTGCAGCCCAAGACGTCTAAAATTAGCTCCATGTAAGCTAAATCAAAACAACGTTTTGGTAATGATTCAGATAATTCAGGGTTTTGTAATCATATATCAGTGAAATAGAGCCTTTCATTAACTCCAATACTGCTCAATAATGGGGCATGTTCAGAAATTAGAGCCTCATCGTCTGGTTTGAACGTTATTGATATTAAAGCCAGGAAATGAATACTGTTCAGTGCAGCATGTAAAGCCAGGTGTAATAAAATACAACAATAAATCATGAGGGACACGAAGCAGCTCGTAACACCAGAGATGATTATGACTGTTCAGAAAAAAGCCCTGCCATCAGTTTCATTACTTTATTATTATGCCTAGCCACTGTGAATGTCAAAATAATCAATATCTCTATATAATTGATTATAACTGTATTTTTCATTTGCTCCAACATCAGTAGAAACATTGAGATGCTGCTGAAAGTTTTAAACTCTGCTAGCGTAATGAGTAAATCCAGAAGAAACAGGCAACGTCCTGTAACATAAGGCAAACATAAGAATTGTTCCCTACGAGGCAAATATACAGGAAAAGGCTATATGGTGAAGGCTCCACACTTGCTAGCTGTGCTAACGCTAAAAGTTAATGCTACAAGTGAAACTGATACTTGAGAGCAACTTAAAGAGTTCACTAAAAGCTCCTCTATCTGCAATAATGAAGTAGCAACTTTAAAACCAAAATAAGCCGCTGCGGGCCACGCCCCCCAACTCAACGCTTACAAACAGATGCGCAATAATAAAACCGTACACCTTTGAGAAGCAGAAGTGGAGCCTACTGTACAACCTACAAGAACAGAAGTGGTTTTGGATGGTTTGTCAACAATAAAGTACTTCTCTTTTCCAGCAGCCATTGTACAGCGCGCACGGCAGTAAAATTAGTTGAGTTGTTTTACCAAAACTCGCAAACCTCTCAAAAATGTCACAGTAATCACAAAACAAAATGATTAAATGTTAAAATGATTAACCTTGGCTTGTACATTTTAAAAAAGAGAGAGTAGAACCCCTTATTGGGCAAATTGTTGCTACCAGATTTAGTTTTATAAATTTAATCTCTAGTTAATCACTAGCTGTGTTTCCTTTACAAATGTAGGTAAATTTTGTCAATATTCCACCAATACATGTCAGGATTTAACCCCTTCAGGGCAGAGGAAGCCCACTGAGGCGCAGGAGAACCTACGGAGACCCTTCTTGGACTCTAATGTAGCGGCAGCAGTCAGGAAGTGGGAGGTGTTGGAACCAGAACGCACATACTGCAGCCAGGCTTCACTCACAACTTACACACATAGCGCATGCATGCAGCCATGCACACGCTCGTGGCTCTCTGCAGGCCAAATCAGACAGACTGTGACTGTCCAACCACGATGACCCGCCGCCTTCTGTCAGCGTTTCATGCTTCCCTTTATTTCATCTTAGCTGAAGAGAATGATGAAAACAGAGAATCAGGAGGTGAAACAACCGGGAAGCCTTCGGGTTTCACAACAGGGAGAAGTCAGAAACGTTTCTGCTAAACAGCTTCTCGTTTTCTTCATGTCAAGCTGCTAATAAATAAAGGCCACACTGCCAAAAATAAATAAGTAAATTAAAGTTGTATTTCATGAAAACAAGAGCAAAAACAAAATCTTACCAAGTAGTTTCTAGTGCGAATATCTTAATTCACTTTAAATAAGACAAAACTACTTCATAAGTAACTTTTCAGCAATAAATAGTAGATTGTTTTAAGTGAATAATTCCTTATTATTGATGAAAAAGTATTGGTTCCATTAGCAGATTATTTCACTAGTAATATGTGGAAAATGTCTTATAAACTCTAAACATGCTGCTATATCTTGCTGAAAAGTTACTTGTAAGTTGGTTTTATCTTATTTTAAATGTATCAAGATATTTGCACACATATTTGCGTTTCACAAATTGAGCTGATCAACTTGTTCGGTCAAATCTGTGTTAACATTTCTCTTTTTAGCATGAGTTGAAATTTATTTTAGTAACCTTCTCCGATCTGTTTCATGGTGCAGAGCCTGATTTAAACTGGAAGAGTTCAGCTCCTCAAATATAATAAAAAGAAGGAGTTCACAAAATGAAGGCAAGATATTTAAGAGCTTCTGATTTGTGAGCAGAATTAACGCCGTATGTTTCACTCTTGCAGGTCAGCGTTGCATAAAGACGATGATCCATCATGACAAACATACATGGTTAGTCATTATCAACTGCATCCGTGTTCCTCTCCTGCCCTTTTGCTTCATGTTTCCTCCTTGCCAACATGCGGTGCAATTATAGCCCAACATCCTAACAAGACCTCCTGGAGGAGCACCAGGCTGTGACGCTGTCAATTTGGCCGCGGCGGCGGCTGGAAATGTCTCATTACTCTGCAGAGCGCAGGGGGCAGAGCCTCGCCGAAGCACACTTACTCCACGTGAAGCGGTCCCACCCAGAAAAAAAAGTCATTATAAAGGAAGAACCCAAGGGATCTGGCACTACCTCTACCTGACCTCGGTCCGCAGGATGAATAAATTACACAGAGTGCTGCTCTGGAGAGGAGAGGCACGCGAAAGCAGCCGTCCACTGTCTTCAGGTTCAACAGTCACATTCAGCCATGTCAACATCAGCAATGTTCTTGATCATTTCAATTTATTTATTTATAAACTCACAATAAAGCAAAAAATAATAGTTTAGATTCAATCATGCATGCATTCAATTGATTCTAGTTATCACAGAAGTATAAGCTCAGTTTTGAAGTTTATATTTCAGATTGCAGCATTCACTCCAGTATCTGTTCACCCAGAATTTATTGATAAAATCTATTAACAAAGTGCTAAAATATTAACAAATATCTGTGTCTGCATCTGTGTGAATATCTTCTCAGTCCCTCAGGATTTTGTTGTTGGTTTTTGTGATTTTGTGACACTAATTCAGAAATATCTGTAAGGAATTTCACAAAATTTGCATTTATGTTTGATGGTAATGTGACTTTTTGCTACTTGCCACATCGATCACAGACTATTCAATAAGGCTGAGGCAGCAGTGTTGTAAAAGTAAGAAATACTGCCACCTAGATGTGGGAGTTAGCATTACATAAACCTGGTGCCTTAGAACATTTTTAAGGAAAATTAGCTACAAACTTGTAATTATGAATTAGTGCGAAAAATGTGGGCATCACTAGATTTTGATTTTGATTTTCCACAACTGCAGAATTGTGATTAGCTGGTGCTACGGATCGTGCAGAGAGGTTACATATAAAACATAAGTATACCATCAGTGTGGTGGGCTACACTGCAAAAACACAAAATCGTAAGTATTTTTGGTTTACTTTCTAGTGGAAATATCTTAGCATATTTAAAGTAAGACAAAACTAACTTATGAGTAACTTTTCAGCAAGATATAGCAGCTTATTTAGAGTCAATTATTCCTTAATATTGATGAAAAAGTTCTAGTTCCAATGGAAAATTACTTCAATTATAAAACGCTGACAATGTCTTGTTATAAGTAAAACAAAAATCTACGAACCTTGTACTTTTTGATCAATATAAATGAATAATTTAGTTAAAACAAGCTGCTATATTTTGCTGAAAAGTTACTTGTAAGTTAGTTTTGTCTTCCAGTGAACTAAGATATTTGCTCTAAAAACAGATCAAAAATCCTTGGTAGGATTTTGCGTTTCGCGGAGTTATTTTTGTTTTTGTACTGTGGGAAGAAAATGAAAAGTAAAATTTTCAGTACTTCAGGGTAAGACAGGAAATGGTCGCACTTTTCCACGAGATTCCCAGTTGCGTTTGTGACTCTTTGGGGAAAATAGCCGCCCACCCTGGCATTGATCCACGAAAGCAACGATCGCAGATCCCGTCTTAATATCTGATCGGCTTTGTCGTGACTGATATCAAATGCTGAGGCAGCCAATGGGAGGAATGATTGATGACTACAAACCCGTCAGGCGGCCTGGCTCCTCCAGCTGCGTGAAGATTCCCTGAACCAGGAATAGATCTACAGACTGACAGCTGCCTGTCCCGTAGGACGCCAGCCTCTTGCTTGCGCTAATTTGTGCCAATGCCTCCGCATGTGGAGGTGTGAGCAGCGCATAATACCAGAGAGATTGGGGCATGCTTGTCAGAATCACTCAGTGTTCCTTGATTCTGTGAGCCAGGAGTGGGAACCTACTGGAACTAATATTCCATGTCATGTTTACTATGCAGTGCGTACATGGCGCTGCATTTTATAAAAAGTACAGTAGAGCAGGGCTGCAACTCACGGTTGCTTTACTTGGCGATTAATCGATTAATCGGATAAAAGAACAGGCACATACTGCAGGTTTTCCATTTAAGGCTTTTTATACAATATTGTAAAACCATTAAATGATGCAAATAAATAATTCAGTTCATTTTAAAAAGACAGAAATAAACATTTTATTGTCTATAATGCAACACTACTGGATTATTTGTAGCAAAGGATGCATCTGCAGTAAAAAAAAAAAAAACTTCTTATAGTACTTCTAATCTCACTTAACGTCAACACAACATGTTGATTAGTTTTTGAATTAACTGATTAATAATAATAGCAGGTGCTTGATAGGATTTTTTTTGTTTTTTACAGAATTTGAACTGGGTGAAGCTAAAACTTCAGGAGTTGTGTGTAAAAACTAACAAAGGTTGTTTTTTTATCTAAAGTGCAAAATGAATAAATTTTCTACACATTGGCTATCATACTGGCTTAATTGCTGCTCTGAGTGTTTAGGTTTCTCAGTAAATTACCTTTTGTTGAGTTAGTATACTCCAGTTAAAGAGTAATCAGTTAGTAACAATTATTTCAATAATCAACTAATCATGATTAATCACAATTAACCGTTTCAAACCTGCAGCATGGATGCCTTTTTGACTTAATTATTGCTCTGAGTCTGTTTTTTTTCAGTAAATTGCCATTTTTTGTGTTTGTATGCTCCAGTTAATGATTAATCGATTACTATATTAGTTAGTGATTATTTCAATGATCAACTAATCATGATTATACATTTCAAATCTACAGTATAGATTCCCTTTTGGCTTAATTATTGCTCTAAGTGTTTTGGTTTCTCAATAAATTTTTTTTTTTTGAGTTTGCGTACTCCAGTTAACAATGAATCAGTTACTGAACTAGTTGACAATTGTCAATAACTGATTAATCATGATTAATCACGATTAATCATTTCAACCATACAGCACAGATGTTCTTTTGGATTAATTGCTGCTCTGAGTGTTTTGTTTTTCAGTAAATTACCATTTTTTTGAGTCTGTATACTCCAGTTAACCAGTAATTGATTTCTAAATTAGTTGACAAATATTTCAATAATCAATCAATCATGATGAATTGTTTCATTCTTAATTAAAGTATAAATGTCCTTCTACGTCACCTTTAAGGCCTTCTGCATCAGGGGATCCCGATGATACAGAAGCAACACACAACTAGCTCAATGTCAGCTGTGTAACTATAAGAATGGAAGTCCTGAATAATTTATAGGAGCTGCTCGATGCCGATTGAGCGCCAAGAAATGGGAGCAATACCCCCTTCAAGGCGCCCCTGTGAGATAAAAGAAGAGCGGGGTATGGAGCACTGACAATACTGACTGCTTTCTACAGAGCTGGAGCACAACTGTCAAACCGCGGATGCAGATAAAGGCCATCTATACGCTCACCTGAGAGATCCGACAACCTTACTGCAAACATAGCTGATCAGCGGGAGGCTCAGGTTATATCACAGGTGCATGTGGTGGTTAACAATTCCAGCTAGGCTACGTCTGAGACGTGAGACATGAGGAATGACTTCACGTCTGGCAACTGGCCCCTGATCAGCGGCTATCTGCTGAATGAAGCGGCGGACTGAGAAGTGGAGCTGCACCTAATCAAATCAAAAAACGTGAAATGAACACGGTGAGAAACCCGCCAGCTGGGCGTCACTGAAAATATCTGTGGTCCTGAGTGGAAGTGATGAAACGGAGATCTCACTCCGCAGCGTCTCAGTCTGTGCTCCTCTGATCCCCCATCACACTCTGCTCACTTGTTAATTGGAAGATGGGGAGATTATGTTGCTTGTTGCCAGACTATTTTCATGGCTTTTTGTTCTAAAGGTATGCTGTTTCATTTCCTAAATGATTTGTTTTTATTTTCCATATATACTACACAGAACATTAAACAAATATTGAACATTTTTTACCTTTTGTCATCTTAAAGCTACAAACAGCAATATATTTTAATAAGATTTGAAGTGAGATTTGTTGCTCTCCCTGTTCATTAAGGGTTGTTCTCCCATAGTATGATGCTGCCACCACCATGTTTTCCCATGGTGGTAATATTCAGGGTAGTGACATATATATACTTTTGCACTTGCTTGTTATACTTTTGATTCTTTTTCACAATTATGTGCAACTTTGTGTTGATGTTTACAGAAAATTAAAATAAAATACACTGAATTGGTAACCTCATGGCTCAGTGATAGAGCAGACACACCATATACAGAGAGTAGACTCCTTAAAGGAGACCTATGATATAAAATTACCTTTTTGGACTTTCATTTGCGTTTCTAGTGCTTCTCCAGCCTGTTACCTGGCAACCCCAGTGGAGTTCCAGTATGTTTGGAATGTGCTGTACAATGGCAGCTGGAAAAGACAAGTGTTTTGTTGTTGACATGCCATTTAGAAATCACTAGCTGCATTCTTGTTGGTTCTGTTTATCAAAAATGTACAGTTGCATAGTTGCACATCTGTTTGCAGCTCTTTTCATGTGCGAGTGTCATTGTTGGGGTGCGTTGCCAGCAGCATCTTATTCAGATTTAAAGTGACAAGCCGCCCAAAAACATCTAACTCTGAACGGAGCTCAAAATAGGTAGAACTGATCAGACTAAAATCTCATTATTTTAGAATTATTTTGTGCAAAAATATAATGAAAACGTTTTGTAGAGCCTATAGACCTATCCTAACCCGATCAAGGAAGTATAATAGGTCACTTTTAACACAGTTGTCACCGGTTCAGTTTCCAACCACAGACCATTTGTTGCATGTCTTCCTATTCTATCTACCACAAAAACATTTAGAAAAATACATTGACGTTTACAGTAATGTGAAAAAGTTCCAGCAGAGAGTAAAATATAAATTTAACTCTCTGCAGCTTTGAGCTTAAGAGTTGCACATGATGGGGATGGAGGGAAAAATGCCTTATTATGACAAAATTTCAACTTCCTGGCCATATGCTTTGGTGAAAAGAACCAGCGTCTATAATTAACACTAACCTATTGGGAAAAAAATAGTTTTCAAGCTCTGGGATTGATCATATTCCTTTAGAAGTGAGATTTCCACAGAGTCTCCCTGGGGACATAATTTACTTGAGGTTAATGGATTGACCAGAGGGCAAATCAATAACAGCAAGTGACTGTTTGTACACTTCAGCAGTAGCATAAATCCCTGTCCAACAACACCAAGTGCCAATGCTCTGTCACACAGTAGCAGATGTAATGTGCCTTCTGAGCTGCTCAGCTGCATGAGTGATGGGTCGGCTGCCATCACTCCCATATGGCGCTGTGGTCAGACACATATGCTTAGTGTAAGCCAAGACAGGCTGCCTTGGCTGTGACTAACTACTAATCACTTCTGTTCACTGTAAGCTGGAAAAAATAAAGGACACAGCCAGAGAGAAGTAATTGAATTGGCCAAACAAAGTGCATCTGCAAATATGCAACACATTACAACATCAATACTTGTTCAGAAAGATCTTATCTGTTTTGTAAGGTGAAATTATAGCACTGATTTTGTAGCAGCCCAGAGAGAAATCTTTCTGAATTGGTCACAATGACACAAGCATTGGGATCAGACCAAACCTTTAAATTTAAAGGCTTAAAGAAGGTAAAACAATGTTTCCACTGGTAGATGTACACCAAGCGCAGACCTTCCCAGCACCAGGACATCAAATATGTAAAGCCTGCCTGTTTTATAATGACATAATGGAACTTTCCACAAATCTAGCTTGACATGCTAGCCTAAACCAGGCTCAGGACCACTTATCCCATTTAACAAACACTCACAAACCACCTAACTTGAAATTGCCCCTGCAATAACAACACAGAAATAAATGAAAATATTCATGTCTTAAGTGATTGTCTTTGTTCCTCCTAGTGAAGGGTGGCGCTGGTTTGGAAATGCTACAATAAAACCATGAACACGTCTACTCAGGGCATTTGGATGCAGTTAGTCAGCGGGGGGCGCAGCGCTGTTCACCGCCTCATCACCGCCTCATCACCATCATATCGCATTCAGCACAGCCTCAGAGCTAGATCTGCATGCATATGTATCCTAAAATTGTTCAAAAACAGAAGTTCTGCAAGCCACCAGACTTTAGGTTTTCTTCTTAAGCCTTTTATCCACATAATTGTTTAAACTGTCACCATGTTGTGACCGTTTAATACAAGACAGATAATCTTTGAAAAGATCAATGTCCTCCAACTTCTCCCAGTGCTGCTATTGCTGTCTAAAGAAACACACCACTCCTGACCAAAAACAACCAATCAGAGCTAAGAGGAGGGTCTTGGCGCTGTCAATTAACCACCGTCATTGGTTGCAATGCTAACTAGCTTTAGCATTCACCTAGGGTGATTGACAGCGCTAAGACCCTCCTCCTGGCTCTGATTGGTTGTTACTACATAGCACTGTCTCATGCTATACTATATATGTAAAAAAAAGTTTTTTTAAATAACATACTGCAGCTTTAACAGTTTATGTGATTAAATAAATGCAAAAATTTTTATAGGTATGGAATCAAAATCCTAGAGAAATAAAAAAAAAAATCTTTGCAAGTTTTACATTTTTTAAGTTTATTGTTCAATTTGTTCAGAGATACAGTTTAATCCAGATTACAGAACATGATGTGAGTACAGCTGCATCTATTTAAAACCTCCTACCTGAATAGATTAGGATTGCACAGGGACCGCCAAACCTGCACTGAACACGCGGGTTATCGCGTCGCTCTTATCTGATTCTCCTACTGCTACCTTGTCTGTCGTCTTTGCCAGAGAGATAACACGAAGTGACACCACAAGGAATATCATTACCCATAAATGAGCCACCCACTGGTTCAGTTTCCATCACAAATTAGCTCACAAAAAAGAACAAAGCCTTCAAGGAAAAGCGAGGCGATGCTGAAATCCTCCAGTCTTACAGCGGAGAGAAAGCAGCTAATGGATGGCTCACAGCGAGCTGAAGAGACAATATCATTGCAGGAGAGATCAGGTAGAGGAGGTCCAAGGTGAAGGTAAACACGCACCAACCCACACCACACACACGCACAGCGCTCTGATCACATCAGGGGGGATGAGCTGCAAAAAAATCTCAAAAAAACCACCTTCCATCTGAAAGCAGTGAGATAAATGAGCACACAGCTCCCGGTTTTTGTACTTTGATTTCAGAGCTGCAGGCCTCCAGGTGAACATAGCAGGATAGTTGGAGGAGATGGACCCACTGAGCATGGCATCGCACACAAATATGACGCTCACACCCACTAACAGCAGCAGAGCCAAGATGACAACAAGAAGGATTTGCAGCTTCCAGAAATATTTCCATGCATCCCTGATTTGATTTCCTGCTTTCAGTCTAGAAATGTGACATTTGTTCATTTCCATCCTTCAGTTGAATCCTTAATTTGAATGACTGCCATCAATTTTAGGAATAAAACAATAAAATTACTAAAACTGGGCCTGACAATAATTCTAAGGATAAATCAGACATTTCTGCAACAACAACAATGTCCTCTCTTTTAAAAATGTCTGTCCGATGAAAACCAGATGGACCTTGTAGGGTGAATTGCCACCAGTCCTGTTTGGTGACGTTTTTGAACAAAAGCTTGTTCATAAAGATGCAAGATGTTATGTTATGTCCCTGTTAATTAAATATGTTATTCAGTTATTTAGTTAGCATTATTATGCTAGATATTTAGTGACTTACTTAGTGTTATTATGTTAGTTAATTATTTAGTGAGTTAGTTAGCATTATGTTAGTTTGTTTGCATTATTGTTATGCTATTTAGTTAGTTAGTTAAATAATCTGCTACTATTTCATCGATATTAATGAACTATTGACTCAAAACAAGCTGCTATATTTGCTGAAAAGTTAGTTGTAAGTTATTTTTGTCTTATTTCCAGTGTACTAAGATATTTTACACTAATAACTAGACCAAAATATTTTGTAAGAGTTTGTATTTTTGCAGTGTAGCACCTAAAGAGAGAACAGAAGCCTCCATCTGTTAAATACTCCATTTTATTCCTTCATTACATAATGTGGGGAAAAAACCAAAACTTTCTAGTAAAACCCTTTTCACAAACATTTCTAAACGGGATAAGGAGTAGCAGCAGAGGAAGGGATTCACCCTTTAAAATCCTTTTTCTTTTATCCTCGGCTGGTTTCTCCAGGAATCCGGAGTTGGAGCAGAAGCAGATTCAGACTCCACTCATATTCAGATAATAGCCTGTCTGACTCTGTTATTAAAAGCGGGCCTCCCTGTGAGCCAATTGATTCACTCGGCTCCGACGGGAAAGAACTGCAGCTTCGGCTTGTCCTGCGCACACACACACCTCTTGCTCTATCCAGTTGTAACATCTGGATTGCAAGTGGAGGTTTAATCAGGGGTGAGCATCAGTGCAGGAGGAGAGAATGTGCTGAATCTATTAAATATGGATTAGAGTGGTAATCGCTGGAGAATGGGACAGGAGGGCAGACGGGTGTAAAAGTGCTGCCAGGTGGGTCAGCTGCTGTGATCCTGAACCACAACAGAGGAAACAAAGAGGATGAAAGCCCCCATAGGTGCTGCATGCTAGCTGTGGCTCAATGTGTTCGTGAGCAAACAACTGAGCAGATGAGAGGAAAAAATGTGAATGAATTTAACATCTGAGTGAGTGAGTGAGTGAGAGTGAGTGGGTGTTTGGGATTAGTCTGTGTAGCCCACGGAGGGCATTACAATCTGGGAATAAATGTGGGTTAATGATGCTGCAGACCAGATGTGTCTCACTCACATGTTGGACTCTGTACAGACGATAATTAAAAATGAATGGCTGCATATTTTTTCACGCACTATGGTGTGAATTGTAACGGTATTTGATTTGATTTGTTTCAAACTGCTTTTTAAAAACAAGTAATCAGCCAACAACCAAGAACAAAATAATTAGTTTATCACCACTTTTCTGTTTGAGTAGGAAGAAGTGAACACTTACTTAACCCTGCCCCTTATCTCGATTTAATTAAACCGATTGATTACCTACTGACTCAATAATTATCAAAAATTTGTAATTAGAACCGTGTTATAATATTCATGTTCCTGTTCAATGTACTGTGCTACAGAGCCAACTGTTAAATTATATTACATACACAAGATGGTCACAAACCAACTCATTTCAAGACAAGAAAATCTGCAGATAATAATAGTAATAATGACAACTGTAATTCACAACCAGACATACATCACAACGATTATCAACTCCTTGCAAATGTACACCTATAAATTCTTCTTAATCTGTGTTTTCATATATATATATATACAGGGCTTTATTTTAACAATAGTATAGATGTGAAGTTTGTCCAAATTTGTTTATTTCTTCTTTGGATTTATGTAGTTTAGTGAAAAAGTTGTTTCTCCAGACATTTATCGGTGTTTTACGTTCTGCTTCGTTGCTCTTGGCAGTTGGTGGTTACCATAGTAACCGGAAACTCTTTCTCTGTTGCCGTCGGTAACTGTGGTATCAGCTCTGCGTTGTCTTTACAAATATATTTTCACAAATATTTTAGACAAATTTGATAATATACAGTGTTTCAGAAGTAATTTTGTTAAGATCTATATACGTTTTTAACTGCTATTATTAATGTTGTCCATTTTAGCTGTTTAATTTTACAAATGTTAACTGCTGCTAACTGATTTTAACTCCTCATTGGGAGCTCTGTAGTTTGTTTAGGGTTATTTATTATATTTTATTTCATGTCTAGGAGCAGAAGCTGCTGGACTGATGTTGACCACCAACTTGATTTAATCTTTTCTTTGAATAAATACAATGAGCCTGAATGTGTCTGTTGTGAAATCAACCTATTGGACCTGAGATGAACATAGAAAGGTTACATTTAAAACAAAAACTAATGATAATAATGATAGTAAGATAACAATAATAAGCTACCAATATTGGTAACAGTAACACAGAAGAAAGGAAGGAAACAGAATGATCTGGAGATCATCAGATTGTCCAGGTGTCAGTTTGAAACATGCACAATCTGTTTGTGCTTAGTATTCAAAATCTGATACTGTTGAACCTACAGAACTAAAATAACAGTAATTCTCAGAGATTCATAGTTTATCTAAGATAAGAAAACCTATGAATAGATTTGCATTAAGCTACCAAGGAGCTAAATCAGATTATGGTTTGTTGAAGAGAAGAATAGTTATTATTCATTGAATATTTTACAAAAAAGAAAGACAATATGCTTCTTATAAGATATATTGGAAGATGCTTCACTGTGGATTACAAAACAAAATCAGTAGCAGGCACCGCTAGTTAAAAAGTTTGTTGTGCTAACCCTAAAGCTAATCATAAACAATACTTTAGTTAATTCTAGAGCGGCAACTTCAATTCAAATTAGATTTGCCCTTAAATAAACACAATCCTCCCTTTCTTTTGTTTGTGTATGTTTCTGGTTTGTAAAGAAAAAAGAGAGAAGGTGATAAAATGGAACTGCTGCTTAAACAGGCTTCTCGCACTTCAAAATAAGAGCCTGAAACACATCTAACTATTCGAAAATTCCTTATAGTCGACAAATAAAGTTCAGCATCTGTGTTGAAATTTCGGTTAACTGAATGTTTAAAAAACAGCCAAGGAAATTAGCGCTTTAGAATTTATCGAGAAACATTTATTTAACGGACGCTAAATGTTTTTAAAGTTAGCAAAAGAGCAAAACAAATAATTAGCTCCACTATTAGTACAATAGAAAACAAAGAACACTTGAAATGTTTGTTGGAAGAAAATATCTTCCAAGTCGGTGCTTTGAACAACAAAAAATCACGACATTAAACTAAAACATAATGAAAACCTCAAAATTATTATAAAGCTGCTCAGGAGCAACAACTCTATTATTGAAAAGGGATCCATAAGAAAGAAGGATCATGGAAATTGACACTTAATATGTTGGGAGTTTCACTGTGGGCATGCTTAAGTTAGGGCTAAATTGATAACAAAGAGCTTCAATATTAATAAAAGTTAGATTAGTTCTGAAGTAATGTGAGTCATTTCATCTTCCCACTATTGGTTTTAATATTGCCCATCAGCTTGTGAATGTAGGTCAGGACTGCTTTCAAAACTGTCATCAGAAAAATGTATAAAAGTAATTTAGCACTGCCTTTATTAACATCATCAGGTCCTTTAATATCAGTGGAAAGGACTGATGGATCCTCAGGGAAATGGTGACTCTGCTGCAGAGTTCTTGATAAATACTGTTTGATATAATGATCAGCGCTGTGAACACCGATAAATGTTTAGAGACATTATTCATATTCTCCACTGAAGAGGGACTTGCATCACGCAAGTCACAATAAAGATGGAAAAGGTGTTAAAATGATATATTATGGTCTCATTTTTTACATCACTATAACCTGGAATTTCAACAGATATGTGGACTTTTACATCCACTGTACAGAACAATTTATAGCTCATACAAGCGAAGATTTAAAGATCTTATTTCACTGCAACATATTGGAAAGGAGGAGGGAAAGATGCTAGATTGTAATCTGACTTGGGACAAAAAATGGCCCAATATCTAACGATGCAACTATAAACTGGAGATAGATGGCGGCGCTGGGAGCTGTTGCAATGTGACAAAACATCATCAGATCCAGTGCCGATAGGTTTTCTTGACAAAATAATGTGAATTATTTGAGGTTTGGCCAAAAAAACATCTTCTTTAAACAATCATGTTTAAGGAGTATGTTAAAACATCAAAAGAGTAACACCAACACTAATTTAAAGGGGATCTATTATTCAAAATTTACTTTTTATGTCCTTCCATTTGGTCTTCACTGCTTCTAAAAACAGCCAAAGGGATTTAAAAAAAACCCACCCAGTTATTTTTTGGCAACAAGTTCATGTTTTTTTGGTGTCTGGAAAATTAGCCATTTCAAAAACCTTCAGAACGTAACATCACAAATCAGCAGGCGTGACCCTTCACCTAGCAACCCCAGCAAAGAACAGACTGTTACCTAGCAACCGCAGCAGGGTTCCACCCGTCACCTAGCAACCCAGCTAATTCTGAAACAGCTCATCCTGAAAGGAGCTCAAAATAGGCAGAACTGGGAAGAATAAAATGTCATCTAAGAATAATTTTGTAAAAAAAAAAAAAAAGTTTTTAACTGTTTTGTAAAGCCCATAGTTCTATCCTAACCCGATCAAGGAAGCATAATAGATCACCTCTAACTATGTGACTAGGAAAGAATGTGCCAACAGTTTTGGGGATTTTCTCATGCAAAATATCTAAAACATCTGGAAGGAAATACAGCTTGTGGAGGTGAAATACCTGGGCAGAATGCTGCTTGCCACATTATTGGATGGCATCTGCAAAGCAGCAAGAACTGTTGGCACTGATTAGCTTTACCCTCAAGATAAGGACAACTACAGATCTCATCATCTGCGATGGTGAAAAGACAGTTTCCACTCAGCATATTGAGGTATAGCTGGTGTTTCAACTATTAAAATAAGTATTTATGAGCGTTTTTAAACGGTGTCTGAAATATTTGCCAATTTCAACCATTAACAAGCCGCCGTTGTCAAATGCCTAAAGTTGTTTTTTATTTACATTTACAGTTTGAAGAAGCCAGAAATCACATGGTCAAATTTTTCTGTGTGTGAAGCAAGGAGACATTTTTCATAATGTGGAAAATATAAAGCGCCACTCTTTGATTTAAAGCTGTTTTGAAAAACTCAGCAAACTGAAGGCTGTAACAGAACAGATTAATCTAAAAAATACCTAATAAACCAAGAAATATCAATTAAGAAATTGAAATCTTGAAATTTTTTCAGGTTTGTTGACTGGTGTATTATCCTTCAACCAGCTGCACTTTGTAGATGAGACAGGCCTTAAAAGTCATTTTTCAAAGGCTTTTCAGTAGGTGAAAGCAGCTCAATAGCTGCTCTGGACAATCACATTAAGCAGCACGTTTCTTTTTTTGGCAAATCAAACCGCTTCAGAACCAGACAGACCACACAGAATATGAAGGAATATGAAGTTCTGATCGGATAAAATAGTGTTTGTGGAGAACATGACACAAAAAAAGAGGAAAATGGCTCTTTCCTTACACAATCCTGCTGATGTTGCTGCATTTGCTCGGCATCCCCTGTGGAAATCGACGTTTTTAAATCTAAAACTGGGCTGGCAGTGAAACAATCAAACTGCATTTCTTTTCAGATTGCGATGCCTCAAAGGCCAGCATGATGTCAGTGAGGGGAGTTTGATGCTGGCAGCTTGAAAGTCAGACTCTTGCTTTGACAAGCAGATTCCGACAGACGTATCAGGGAACGCTGGTGATATCGTTGGCAAATCGAAGCTGACACATGGAAATAAATTTCGGATTAAATTGAAGAGTCTTCTTCCCTCTCATCCCAAAAGTCGTGTAGGAAAACCCTGCTGCCGGTGGTGTGTGATCGGTGCTAATAAAGAGCAGAGCTTTGACTTGATCAATCATCGCGTTTGGCAGCAACGAACGCTGCGGGAAGGCTTATTACTTCTGTCGCTCCGACCCACATTCATTTTCACACCAGGTCTTTTTTGTCTTTGCTGATCTCTTCCTCTTTCACACCCATTCCATCAACTCTATTCTCTTAGGCTTTTTATCCTCCCCCCTGTTTCCCTGTAATATCTCTCCATTTTCCCTTTATCAACAGCAGTATCCCAGTGGGGTGATCCCATATGTTCAGGCTCTTCTGAAACAAGAGATCGTTACAGAGTGAGGCACCCCTAAAGGTTAATACCGTCCATTTTCAAGCTAGATACTGAAGTCTTTTATGGCAGCCAAGTCCACTTTATAGAGACGGTTCCAGTTTTGAGGCACAGACTGCACCAGCAGGGGTCCTTTTGTCTACAATGAATGTTTCCCCCCTTACAACTCCTGCCAGTGCAAAAACAAAAACACCAAACAAAGAAAAAAACAAAAAAAACAAACAATCACCATAATTGTGCAGCTGCAGCTTCCTATTCGTCTTTGAGGAACTAAATTATCTCAGGACTAAATCCTTCGGTTATTTAACAAGTATGAACCGTACACAGTGTCATGTCTTCTGTTTCTGCTTTTTCAGATTAAGCTAATTTACCAGCTAAGCAGATGATACACAGCTCTACATTACGATGTCGCCAGTTAACACCAAACCCATCCAAACACTGAACAAATCATCGTGGATGTGACTTGACTTCCTCCAGCTCAACAGAAACAAAACTGAAGTTTCAGCTTCAGTTATTTCAGCTAAAAGTTAGAGATCAGTCTGGAAAACTGGGTGTGGTGATGGACCTGAACATTCAGAGCCACATAAAGACAGTTACAAAGTCGGCCTTCTATCACCTGAAGAACATTTCCACGTTCTTTTTGGTCTAGTTTCTAGCGCAAATATCTTACTAGACTTGAAATAAGACAAAATTCAAAACTAACTCAGAAGTAACTTTTCAGAAAGAAATAGGAGCTTGTTTAGAGTATTGATGAAGAAGTACTAGTTCCATCGGCAGATTATTTCAATTATAACCTGGAAAAAATGTTTTAAGTAAAATAATCTGCTAATGGAACTAGCAATTTTTCATCAATATGAAGGAATTATTAACTTAAAACAAGCTCCTATATCTTGCTGAAAAGTTACTTGTTGGTTAGTTTTGTCTTATTTCAAGTCTACTAAACAACTGAAATACCTGGAAAGATTTTATGTTTTTGCTGTGTTTAACTTGTAAATGGACCGAAACCATCTCAAAATATTGGTCTCGGTCCGGTTGTTCCAGTGTTCACTTCAATGTTTTCACACCTCAACAAAAGATCTGAACCAGCGGGAGAAATTAACTCTGTTCTGTTTAAAGTTTCACTTTGTCTTCTTTGACTCTTTTTGTAAGTTTTAGTTGCAGATTATCAACCTGCAGCCATGAAGCAAATTACAGGCAACCTGTAATTAAGGCTTACAATCCCCTGTAAGGGGTTAAAATAATTTAGAAGGCATTTCCATATTCCCTGTTGTATTCACACCTTTAAACTAAATGCACTCACAAATGGAGCAAACCAACTCTGAACTTGCTGGTACTTTAATGTTAAGCCATAATCAGCTGATCCAAAGCAAAAAGAAAAATAAATGTTCCAAAGAATTAACTTCAAGCTTTGTTCTTCAGAGTTTCTTATGTATATTTTACAGAGAGCCTGAGGATAGACACCATTTGATGAATCAGCTTTTATTGCTAATGAGGAACAAAGTTACTCAGCAGCAATTAGTTTGTAGCTGTATTTAGTTTTAGGATTTAGCATTCTGTAGGTTTAATGTTTTTACATATTGGGATTCAAATTTTCTGACATTTTTGTTCCAGAACGGTTTGCTGGTGATTTCTGACTACAAAGCATTTTCTTTATTCTCTGAACTACTTGACTGAATAAGATTTGATAAAGATTTAAGAACAAAATAGAACATAAATGTACTTTATTGTTCCACAATGAAGAAGTTTCACTGCATCAGCAACAAATGTCAAACAATCAAAACATGTAGAGTCACACAAAAATCAAAAATCAGTATTACGAATAACAAACTGTAAAATATGGGCAAAATTACAACATAAAATACCGTCTGGTTCTTAAAAATAATGTAATCTGGTCCAAAGAAATGCGCAAATGAGTAGATTAAATTAAGAATGTACCAAAAGTGCAAAATGTATAAAAAAAACAAAACAAAAAAGAAAACAAAGGCTGATATTATTACTATGTCATTTACTCTGTTCCCACACTCAGGAAGCAGAAAAAGTTAAAAAATAAATAAATAAAGTCAGTCCCAACTTTTCATCTTTCCATGCAATTATTTTGTCTCGACTTCATTTTGCTTTCTCTATATCTACTATAAAGTCCCAATAAATGAGTTACTTTATATAAAATAATGGAAATCCATGTTTGTTTTCTTTCAGATTATTTCCCCACACTGCCTAAATCTGAATTTAAAATTCTTTTATTACCCGTTCCTTTGCTCCTGTCCTGCACTTATTAACTCATGTAGCGTTATTGAGCTAACTTTACATTATTAAATCATCTAAATGCTTCACTCTGTGCTATGCTGAAACATTTTCCTGCTCATATATTCCCCATTTTCTACTGCTACATAAAATATACTATTCTAATCTCGCATTATCACACCGCCGAGTTAATCCATGATCTGTATTCGCACTGAATATTGTAAACCGCTAATATAAAACCTTACCTTCTGTTGGTTGTGCTGAATAAATAGAAAGGGGTGCAGTGGTGTCAAATTATTGTTGGAAACAAAGCCCAGAGGCTCCCTTCAGGTAACTGCTTTCTGCCATAATCCCCAAATAATGACAGATGCTGCTGTTGGTTGTTCCTGGTCAGCAGTCTGCCATGAACGTACGCTGGGATT
The DNA here is from genome assembly GCA_903066825.1 of Alfaro cultratus. Classification (NCBI taxonomy): domain Eukaryota; kingdom Metazoa; phylum Chordata; class Actinopteri; order Cyprinodontiformes; family Poeciliidae; genus Alfaro; species Alfaro cultratus. The sequence goes on along the minus strand of CAEFZX010009508.1, from coordinate 118,814 downwards.
GGATGTGTTTGTACTGCAGAATTTGGGTTGCATTCATATTTAGTCGTCTTGTGGATTTTTTCCCCTGTATTTTGCATGCACAGCGGTCCAGTTGTAGAAGCTGTTGTGGTTTGTTTCATTAAACGCTCTGTGGGATTTGGGACAGAAGTACAAACTGTGCAGTTTATGTCTAATGAGACCTAAAAGATTATTTGAGGCAAGCTCAAAAAGGCACCCACATATTTTAGGAGAAAAAAAGCTCCAAAACTGGAAGGCATTTTTGAGAAAAGTTGCTCAAATACATATAATTATGAATGCACTGTAGTAGTTATAAATATGGATGTAGAAAATACTATAAAGACTTTAAAAGCCTTTATAGTATAGTAACTTGGGAGTAAAAATGAGCTCATACTTTTACTCACTCCTTTTAACGTTTAAATATACTTTACTACTGTTCTTCTTTGTTTGCTTTTGTTTTACATTTATTTTGTTTGTATTTAACTTTGTTTATTCTTTCATTACATAATGTGCAATAAAGTCAAACTCAAACAAGCCCAAAATCACTTATGACGAGTTGCTGAATCACTGGCTGTGTTTCCTTTCACAATTTGACATTTTGTAAAATAAATTTAGTTGATGGAAATACACCAATTTCGACAAAAAAAACAAAAAAACAAACCTTCTTGTTTCACAATAAAAAGTTGACACCAGCTGGGCTTTTTGCCATATCAAAATTGGTTTATTTAAAAAAAAAAAACTGCAATTGAAACTATTTTGTGCATCACACGAGTCACATGATCAACAACCAGATGTTGCCATGATGCAAACCAGGAAGAAGAAAACAAACAGGAAGTAGTTGGAGGATGATGACAGAGCATGTTTTTAATTACTTATCGCATGAACAAACTTTTTCACATGTGACTTTAACTGTTTCTTATTTAATGAAAACACCGCAATTGTAAAATTGTGTTTTAACGACATAAGCAGAATATTGAGATTTGTCATTTTGTTTTGAGCTTATTTTGGTTTCACTGACAAAATGAAGAGCATTTCTGCTTTTTCATTTGATTTTATTTCCAATTTTCTTGGTATTCTGTGTTTTTTTCTTTATTTTCTGTCTTTCTGCATCACCAGAATAAATACAAACCACGATGTATAAACAACAACTGTACTTGCAGAGTACAGTCATCAACAAAAACAAAATGCGAAAAATTATTGTTTAAGTAGATTTTATTTTTATTCAGAAGCACTTAAAATTAAAATATCAAAAGTAGATGATACTCTCCCATGCTGCAGATGTCATTTATACATAAAGCAGAAGAGAAACTACTTAAAGCAACAACTTTGAACCTTTCATTAAGTTTGGGTTTCTGAGGTTATCAAAAGCAACTGCCAGGAGAAGAATAATAACATTTATTATGGTTTTCAAATAAAAAAATGTACAGAGAGAATAAAGTTCAGAGGAAATACTGCTCTGTTCTACGTCCTTAGAAGAATAAAAATCAAAGTTTGTCAAAAACTTTGATTATGTTTGAACCCTGACATTTTCATTCAGTTCAAAGCTCAAACCTGCCAAGTAGTCTTGAAATTGGTTAATAATTCTTCATATTTGAAGGTTTAATGAAAGTCAAGAATGTTTTTTTTAATTTGGATAATGTTACACTTTGTTTGAAGTGAATTTAAACTTCTATTTCTCTAATGGAAAATCCCACTTTTAAGTATTTTTGCCCAATGCTGAAGCATATCTGGCACAAATCACAAGCAACTTAAAACGAACTTCCATTGCTTTGTTTGCAATTGTTACCTTTAAGAAAAAGTGCAGGTATTATTTTTCATTTGAATGTTTCAGCGATTTTCCAAACATGAACATGAGCAGCATGAATAAATGAACAGTTTGACTTCTCATTTATTTATTTTTTTTAATTTCTGACCATTGTTGCAGCTTTGTGTGCGCGTATCTTTTAAAGTTAACTGCATTGCAGGCATCTGCACATCTGCTGCGATGGTAATCCACCATTGCTCTTAGCTGATGAGTTTCCAGAAGGTTAGTTTCCCACTGAGAGGCCGACCTTTGCACACATTGTGGGAATGGAAGCAGGATGAAGGAGCTCTGCTTGGCTAACTTCTGTTTACACTCAGACTGGGTAAACAAATAAAAAATAACAGATTAAAAAAGGGTTTAAGGAAAGTTGCACTGCAAAAACACAAAAATTTTACCAAATATTTTTGGTAGTTTTGTCCTACGTATGACAAAACTAACTTACAAATAAATTTTCAGCAAGAAATAGGAGCTTGTTTTAAGCCAATAAATCCTTAATATTGATATAAAACTTAGGCTGCTTCACTCACAAAAGCATGCAGGAAAAAATGTCTTCCTTAAAGTCTGCACTGATATTTTTTTGAAGCCTATGCAGAAGTAAACGTACATCATGAGAAATGAAGTTGGTGAATTAATAAGTAAACTCCTTATAGATGAAAGCTCCAGTGATTTCTTCACTTCGTGTGTTTGTTGTGATCTGCAGCTTCCTGTTTGAATGGTATTCACGGCAGGAAAAAGTCGGCAAAAATCCTTTCTGTTTCAGAGCTGCTCCCAATTCACTGCACATTATTATTCTGAGGAGTAAAACCGACATAAAACTCTCTTTTATCACGAGGAGACTCCCTCACAGTCCTCTCACAACCTTCACTATCAATGAAAGAAGCACTCAGACGTATTCATGAACTGCTGGGAAACATTAAAGAAATCAGGCTGAAGGTTTTTCTTCTTTGGGACTATAGTGGCCCGCCTTGCGTCCCAACATTTAAATCTAGTTCAGGCATGGATTTTAAATCATTAGTTGAGCACAGATCCTTTTGAAATGCAACTCTGAAAGCCTTTTTTCACCCTCCAAATTAAAGTTAAAAACTTTAACGAGTAAACTTTAGATACTTTACAGACAGTATGCTGGATTTTAAAGGGATACAGGATTAGTTGAACATGTTGACCTAAATTTGTTGTAATTTTCCAGCGATGGACTGGCGACCTGTCCAGGGTATTTCCCCCGTTGACAGCTGGAGGTAACCAGCACGCCTCTCAACCCCAGAGGGATAAGGGCATAAGAAAATGGATGGATGGATGTTGTAATTTTCCATTTAACTAAAAAAAAATGCTGTTTGTGATTCACCAAAACTCATAATTACTTCAAAAATGTATATTTTTTTTATATATTTTTCACCCATGCAGGTTAGCATTTTTTCACCGATGGGTGATGATGCATAATGGTCCATTCAGTACTGGAGTCTACAGAGGAAACACAGCAAGGCTAACTTTACCTGAGTAGTTGTTTATCATATTGCGTTTGACTGGTGTCATTTTAGATAATGCCACACTGTGTCACTGTTGAGTGAGGTGAATCTGGATCATTTCCCACACGAAAAAAAAGAAGAGCGCAGCGGAAGAGAGTCGGTACCAAACAACTTCTGAAGGACGTACATTTGTGCTCTCAACATTTCTCTCCAGAAGACTGTGAGTCATTTGTATAAGCAAAACTGACAAAGGCTCTAACAGGTGATCGTTTCCTTAACGAGCTAAAGATAAATACAGTTTTTATCCACACAGCGCCTAAACCCTGTTGTCACCAAAGCAAAAAACGCTGGAAGGAACATCAGACAGACAGAACTGGAAGCTCTTTTAAATGCTAACAGAGAACTGCAGCAGTAGAACCGGAGGCACTTCAGCTGCCTGGACAAAGACCGTGCCGGACACGAGCTGTAGAAGTACTAACTGGATCACACAGTCCGACCAGAGGAATGTGTCATTCATTGTTTCATTCAGAAAGCTGAAGGCAGCAGCAGCTCTGTCCTCTTCTTCTACTTGGTCCTCCTCACCTTCATCGTCTCTTGTGATTTCTGCATTCGGTTTCAATGAGCTCCGGTTCAAATTAAAAAGGCTTCGTAAAGTTAATCATCACTGTCTGGGCTGGACAGAGCTGGGGCAGTAGGACCTTTAGATGCCATTTACCCAGAATGCATTGCAGGGTGAACAACATGGCGACGTTCTGCGACAATATTTTATTAAAATGTATAAAACCTAAATAGAACAGTATTTTACTGTATTGTTTTTACATTTAAAAAAAAATATTTCTCAAATAAAGTCTAAACTAACTGTTGATTCCTTTAAAGTCTGGAATATCTGCAAAATCTAGGACACTGCTATGAAGGTGATGGGAAGGACTCTTGAATCCATTTATGAGCAGTCTGGGTTCAAACAGGCACAAAACATGTTTGTTGAACCCGTTACACATCCTTCATCTGCTGAACGAGCTTCTGCCTTCTGGCAGATTGTAAGGAAAATGAAAGCAGTAAGTGGAACAATTTATTGAACTCAACCATGAGGTGACAGTAATGTTTCCTCTGTTGCACAGACAGACAGTCATTAGTACTTATTCCTCTGGAGAAGACTTCAAGCTGCCGCTGAACTGAAATATTTAATGCTCTGTTACCAGTTGCTGGTAAGCAGAACTGTGCATTCGTTTTCTTTTAATCATCTGTTTCATTCACTTAAATGTGAAGTCAGGTGTTAAAAGTTACTCTTCTGCTTCAGCAGGCTTTCAGTGACAGTACATAATTTACAGTCACAAATACAAAATTGGTGACTTCAGTTCTTGAGCTGGCAAAATTCTGTTTTTAAGATTTTGTGCAGAGTAAAAGGCAGTGGCTCTCTGCATTTATGCTCTCATCCAGGAAACTGCAGTTGAAAGAATTGCTTATTTCTAAATGAGTTGAAGGGAAAATATTCAGTTGGTGTGAAAATTTCAGGAAGTCAAATCAAGGTTTCCCCTAGAAAACTTGCTAAGCCAGTAATAGGGGAGCTACGGCAGTTGACCAGCGGCCTACTGAGTTTATGAGTCAAGAAACGTTTAAAGTTGAAAATATGACTAGATAATTCATAGTTCCCACAACGGTGAACCGTAAGTGATCCGCACCATCTTAGCAGGCCAACTCAATGCTTGGCGGACCCCAAGGCTTTGAGACCCACAAAAAGAAAATATGTGGACACTCTTAACCAGTGTGTGAGAGAGAGATACATGAACAAAATGGCTGCTGTCGGGATCGACCCTTATGAGACGGAGAAGGAAAACATGTCAGATGATGACAAACTGCCTCCGATCTCATACTGCAATATACTTAGCTATTTAGTGAACACAAAGAGGGAATACACCATGGAGGAAATCAGTGTTTAAGCAGATTTGTAAAGTACGTACAAACTTTTCATATGAATAGCAAGGTTCTGGTGACTAGCAGAGTATGTACATGTAACATAAATGTTAGCTTGGAGATAAAAGCTACATTAGCTATTAGCTAATTTTGCTAGTTCAGCTGTAAGTGCGACATTAAACGTCACTGATATTTATCTTAGAATTACACAGAGACGAGTAGAGTACTCAAAAATTGTAACTGAGTAATAGTTGTAATGTTCTTATTGTTATAAGTCAGATAGGAAGGAGAAAGTGAGTTCTAAGCTTGTGGCTTTATTGTTGTATAGCAACTGTCAGTTACAAAGTTCACAAGTGTGAGGTCACATGAGAACTAAGCATCATGTGTTATTGGAAGAGATTATTAACAACAAACACCAACTATAAGCTCTTTAAAAAGGGGATAAAAAAATACAATCAAAATAAACATTTTTTTGTACATTCTCATTAAAGTGTCCAATTTTTTAAAGTCTTTTATTGATGACTTGTCACTTTATCCACTGAAGTTGTTGTTGTGCAGAGCGGTAAAGACAGGCGGTAGTTACGGAGTTGCAGTGAATAAAAAAAAGACACCTATGTGTTACTGGTTACAAGGCTTGAAAAGAAATTTCTAATTTTTATCATCTGAAATGAACTAAAAACATTTTATAGACCAACAAAATAGAAAATAATTGGCCCAAAATGTAAAATAAATGTAAACATTAAAGAAAATGTCAAGTTTCATGTAACGTTTTTTAAAACTTATTATTAGGCAGGTAAATAAGAATTCACAACAATATTATTTTTTGCAAATTTTGGCTCCTGAGAATTTTAATCAAAAAGTTTGGACACCCTTGGATTAGACCATACATTAGGGCAGGGGTATCCAAAGTGTGTAGCGGAGACCATTTCTGGGTTTTAACTCTTATTTAAAGCATTAAAGAATTACCAAAAACAGTGTGAAGATTTTTAGACTCAAACATAATAATATCCATTTCAAATTTGGTCAATCTAAAGCTTTTTAGCAGCAGAGATTACGTAATCCTATTTTCTCAATATTTGATATTTACTCATCTGTCCTCTCTCTTTCTCTCCTCATCCACTCTGTTTCGGCCTCATCTGCAGTCTCATGTAAACACCAGAGCGTTGCAGGGTCTTCCTGCTGCGGCTTTGCTCACTTGGGACCAGGCTGTTCGTGTGAAAGGCTGCGAACATGAACAGCCAGGCTTTAATGATCCTAATCCTCTGTAAATTAACAGTAACCCAAGGTTTTATCAGATGGGAGCCTCTTTTAAAAACCGATGAGAAGGTGTGGAGGCCGCTTCCCATGCCGTCTCTTCCAACTGCGACCAACCCGTCTTATTGACTGGCATCTTTATTTTAGATACCACATATGATGAAAACATTAAAAGTAGTGGATCAATGGAATAGTAGTTAAAAAAACACCACATGTCCATTTATCAACATCCTCTTGCCAGTTCACATTTCCCCCAGTCTGACTGGTGGGTTCACCAGAAGGGTACAACAGCAGGACTGACCTACATTTCACTCATGCAGACACACACACTCACGCAAATGTTTGCATGGCTGTCTTTGTGGGGACTTTCCATTGACTTGCATTCATTTCTACAGCCTAAACCTATCCTAACCCTCACCAATACTCAATTCACACCGTAGTCCTAAATCTAACCCTAAAGCAAAGATTTCCCCTTCTGGGGACCAGGACCCGGCTGCGGTCCCCACAAGGAGCAGTGGGTCCCCACAACGTAGTATGTGTCAGGAAAATGGTCCCCGCAAGATATTACACACACACACACAAGTATTTCTATGGTATCAACCATTGATATCACAGAATCCTATAATATGGGTCAACATGGCTCTGAAATACATATTTTTTAAATATTTTTTAACATTAGAAACATTGTACCGTAGAAAATGTAAGAAATATTTGTTAAAATCCATAAATTTTCCTCTGGTTTTGAACCACCCCGGTATGTGATATTAAATATCTGCCAATGCAAATACTTTTCTATCCAGATCCCCCACCTAATAATTTATTGTAGTTTGGGTCATGTTGCCTATTGTTTTTATTAAATTTTAGCGCATATCCAGTTTTTATATTTACACAAAATAATCATTTAACCTCAATAATCACATTCTTGAGCTTGGTGATTTATTGGAACGGTGACAAAATGTCCTAATAATTGTTTTTATTCATGGACATCAATGAGGATACACCAAACATCTCAATAAAATAAGTACCAAAAATTTACTATTTCAGGCAAATAAATTCAAAAACATTAGCAATTAGCCCTGTTAGCATTGTTAGCATCACCCACCCAAAAAGATTTTTTTAATATGTAAAATATTGGTACAAATATGCTCTGGAAAAACACTAATGTCAATTTTAAAGGCCCTTTTCTTCAAGTATGTGATCATAAGCAGAGGAGATGTCACACTGTGTGTATAGATGAGACAGAAAAGTTGCAGTAATTAGATATTTTTTAAAAAGAGAGTATTTTAGTAAAAGTAGGACAGGAATATCTGATGCTGACATTTTCTAAGCTTGTTTTAACAACTCATTAGCAATTATTGGTGTTAGCAAAGTCAGCTTTTTAAACGCAACAGCAGTTTTTATTTCCTATATTGTAAATATACTTTGTTTGGCTTCAATGAAGCAATGCAGGTGGAGCTAAAATCTTAAATGGATAAAAAAAAAGGATTTTTGTTACAGTTCTTACAAAAAAAGGACAGTCGTTAATGTTCGACGAAATACAATGAAAAGTTTTAAATCGTCGACCAGTGTCAACATATATGTTGACCATTGTGCTTCTCGTCTAATCTTGGATATATATTGATATTAAAAAAATCTTGAAAGCCCCAGGGCTGTACAATATGACAGTTACGTCTCATCTGTTCTGTTTGGAGCTGAACCATTCAGGATTTAAACCCGTTTCCATGGTAACAGCATTCATCAACAGGTCTGCATTTTGATCAGCTACATCAGATTGTTAACTGAGCAGATTGTGGCACAAAACAAACAAAAGTTGACCGAATAACGACATTTATTACTGAGTGTGAGACCCGCTGTGTTTAAAACTCCACTTAGCTTTAATTTAGTGTGTCCTGTTCAAAACATTTAAAAGTTTTACTGCTTCAATAGTTCAATAGTTTTATATAAAATGGCAAGATTGCAAAACAGACTTACAACATGGAGGTCAAAGATTGACATAAACCTAAATAAACAACCTAAAATGAAGCCTTGCCATAAATTCAAACTGGAAGACTGTCTAGTCCCACCTGCATCATCCAATCTGCGCGTCTCGCTCATCGTCGTCAACCTATCAACACCGGACCAAGTCACATCACGGCCAATCACCAACCAACGCCCAGTTGATAAGGACCTCCATCCATGGCATCTTCTGCTTTCCAGCTGTGTTCAACCCACCTCCACCCCTTCTCCACCTTCACTCTCCTGGCTCTCCAGGCACACATCCTCCACCGACCTCCACCACCAGGCGGATGACATTCCTAACCTACATCAGGAATGCTCATCCGACCTTATTGCAATTCACAGCTCGATGTCCTCAGTCGAGCGCCAAACAACGTTAATTCATGCATGTCAATAAACCTTTTTAATCGCCATCTTTCTCCGTCTGAGTCTCTCCAGATTGAAATGGTAATTTGTTTATTTTTATATGAATTAATTTCAAGAAGAAATTAAAAATATCAACCACAGTAATATTTAGAGTCTACATTTGGAGCCCATCTTGTTTATATTCACGCTTTGTGCTGAGCTAAGTGCTGCATAAGAGACTTGCCTTCAGATGCTAATATAGGAACCTGACCTGGCTGAACTTAAGGTCACCTATTTTAATCTTTCATAGTCTTTACCGCCACCTAAGCTCTTCAACTCCAGCTAAGCTCTTCACCTGGCTTCACCTACAAATGCTTCATCTGTTCTGTATTTAACTACACAGTTTAATTGGCAGTTTTATTTTAAAAATTAAGTATAACTACCAATTTAAAAAAAAGAAGAAAAATCCATCTTGATTTTGATGCTATTCGTTAAAGAACAACAAAGCATTTACCCTTACAAAACATCCATATTGTAAAGTAACATAATTGAGCTTTTGCAAAAAGAAAAAAACAAAAACAACTTTACTTGAGCCTCATTGGAATGATTTTACGGATGGTGAAACAAAGTTGTATGAAATCCCACCAAGCAGGTCAGATTCAGTCAACATTTCCCAACCCAGGAAATTTCAATCCAAGACTCACCAGATGGAGCCTAAGGCTCCATTCCTGCCTGCCAGTTCACTCAGTCTTGAAGGGTTGGAGCTGTAAATTTCATCATCTTCACGTTGCCCTTGAGGATCCTCCAGGTTCCCTCCAGATGACCGTGTGCAGTTCAGATTTTTTAAACTCTGCTGACGGTAATCGAACACTGCAGGATCCCAAATCATCATGTAAAAGCGCGAGTGCACAGGTGAGGAAGTGCAATAATGTTCACCACAGGTGGAGCAGTCAGGTCGCTCTGCGTGCCGTTATAGACAGATTTACAACATCAAGTCCTGGTTCAGCAACGCAGGCATGCTATAATAAAGAAAGCCCTTTACATTTGGTCAAATCCGGCCCACCATAGCCATTTATGTGGCCCTTTGGACTCCAGAGGTAACAGTTCTGTGCTTAAGTATTATTATAACAATCAAATCAAAGCAGATTTATCTGTGTGCTGCCAAATTACATCAGTTTCTCCAGTTTCTTCCTGATTCCATGATCATGGAAAATCAATGGATCCCCGCAATTTTTCGCAATAATGCTTAATTTTGAGTTTACTGCAAATTTTCCACCAAAATGGTCAAAAACATTGGGTTTGTGTGATGCTAATTTCCACCTGCAGGTAGCAGTATTTCTGACTTCTACGAAACTGTTTCCTCAGCTTCACCTGACGTCATGTTATAGTTCGTTATCAAACAAGATGTTTAGTGGGAACACTGCTGAAGTCTAACCACGGTTCTCACTGGCTGTAATCATGCTTTTGACAAAACGTTAACTGATGCAATGGTTGGAAAAGTGAAGCAGAATAAAATTATTCAATAATATAAGTTTTAAACATGTGGCTTTATTTTCACAGCAAATAGACACAAAAACTGTACGTTGAAAAATGTATCATTAGTGATGTAAGCAATGTATATTTTAAATTGTCCAGTATGGTAAAGTATGCTAAAGGATTGCGTAGCAAAGAATAGCAAAATGAAGGTTTGGGTGGCATCAAGGGTTTAACTTTATTCCTATATCTGTCAGCAATGAAAAGAGCTGTAAAAACAAAGCTAGAAATGCAGGATTTTTTTACTCCTTGTGGTATTTTTAAGACATGTCACAGAAATGCCATTAGAAGCTCAAGAAATTGTGTCACCTTGTAGAAAAAGGGCATAATGAGCCTCCATTCATGCTGCTAAAATGTCAACTTCTCCTGGAAGAGAAATCTATACCCACTTGTACTTGAAATGTGCAATCCAGCTGCACTGAAAACATCAAAATCCCTCGCTGAGCAATCAATACAGATGCAAGATCAGAGTGACATGTTGGCATTAGTGTGATCTCACTTTCCAGCAAGTCTCACACAGTTACTTAGCCAAGATCCATCAGCTTCACACTGAGAGCTGTATATATTTTTAAACACTGAGACATGACATTGTGAAGTTATGAAAACTAAACAACACCTGGGTAAAATTAGAGTCTTCTTGGGGAAAATCAGAATTTCTTTGTCATAACAAGTCCTTAAATATTTACTTGTCAGAAATATTAGTGAAAATGAAGCAGCGTTCAGTCACAAATATTGCCTTAGCTAGCTTGAAACACCAAATAAAAGCTACTAGGTTTGATAAAAGTGGCTAAAAGAAGACATATTTTAGAGCAAAAAATAAAATAAAACCTAACAAACATGTAAAGTGTAACAAGTGGAGCTATGCTGATTTTCAAAGCAGCTAGGTAGGTCACTAGCTAGCTAGGTCAGCTAGATGACCAGCAGCTAACTCGCTAGTAGGCGGGCTAATCAGCTAGCTAGAATCATATCTGATACACAATGATAGATAATTGTTGTCAAAAGCAAGGAGTCGTTATTTCTCAACAAAAAAGACCCAGAATATAAAAACTCATTTTGCTTATTGATTATTTTAAATGTGTGCTATATTAGCTAAAAAAAAATCGGATATAGATTAGATATCAGATTAAATCACCAGCTGTTGATAGATAACTTCTCCATTTAGCTTCAGCTCTGTTTTTTTCTTCGTCTCTGTGCCAATTGATGGAGAAAGTGATCGTTTACAGCTATTTGATCGTATACTAGTATTTTAAATGCAGCATTAGCTTGAACTGATTTTAAACTGATATTTCTGCTTCCTCCATACTTACTGACAAATTTCTTGATTTTTATTGTAAAGTTTGTAAACATATGTAGCCTTCTTAAGTAACACCCAGAAGGAAGCATTTTAAATCTTACAAGAAAAGATAAATAAGGAACTACATTATGTTTTATATTTTCTAAACCCCATTTCTCCAAAAACAGAGCAAACCTTTCAAATAATTAACTTCACCGCAGTTCAACAACTTCCCATTAAACACACGTCGGGCGTCCCTGACAGGTACATCCACAGGTAGCGGGACAGAGGCACGCAGCAATCACATTATCTCCGTCGCCATAACGACGGCTGTCAGGAACCCACAAATGGAGCGACGGAGGTAAGGGGGCGGATGCATGGAGGCGAACTGGGCAGCTCAGGCCTTGACTGACGGCTGTGACAGCTATATAATCCTGTCCACTGAGGAAAACGCGTCCACAAAACGCAGCCAGGCAGGCGAGGCGGGCTAAACGAGGGCCGGGACGACTCCAGGAGAACTTCTAATGAGGGATGCGTTAATTATCTTATTTGGGTTTAACTCGCCGCAGAGGAAGAAAGCTTGAGAAACATCTGATTTACGGCCAAATAAATGCAAAAAAAGAGTTTAAAACTCGGAACAGAAACTATTATGCCAGAGATAAGATTTAACAATCCCAAAGCGAAGGTTTGCTCTTTATCACACAATAACTGCTGTACAAATATCCCCTTTTCTCAAAGTAGAAGAAAATCAATACAGTAGTTAAGCAATGGGGATGTGTTCCTCCTTTAATGATTATTTCTGCTCTTGACTTAAATGAAAAGCATACAGACAGGTCAGCAAGTAAATCGGAAATGTCAGTCAAGCAAAATTCAGATTTGCACAGGTGCCGCTGATGTGCAGAAGTCATAAAAAGGAGAGAAATTATTAGAGTGCAGAAGCTAAAAACACACAAAATGGAGGCAATGAAGTCCAGAGACAAGACGTTAGAAACTGTACTCAAGTAAGAGTAGCACTACTTTAACACATTTTTACTCAAGTAAGAGTAAAAACGTATTTGGTAAAATGTCTACTCAATTACTGAGTAACTGATCAAATGATCAATCATTTAATATTTTAATGTAATTTTAAAAAGAAGAAAAATCTGGTATTTTAAGGGCCAAAATGACAATTTAAATAACTAAAAAAAAACAAAAATAAAAAACAGGATCAATCAAATAAAATTTTACAAATCAGTTTCTTTGAATGTGAAACTTTAAGAAAAACTACAGGTCTGTCTGATGAATTTCTGGTTAAAACATGATTGTTTTTCATTCAGTGGGCAGAAAATCCAGAAATTTTATTCAAGTAAAAGTAAAAGGTGCAGCACAGAATTTTTTTTCTTCAGTTTTTTCAGTAAATGCAATTGAGTAAATGCAACTATTTATTATCCAACATTGTTTTAGAGGTATCGATAATATAAATATCAAGTCAATCTCAGTATCGGATTGATAATAGCACGGCAAGATACATTGAATTTTATGCAATTTTTGTATATTTTTTATAGTTTCTCTACCTCAAAAAATATTTTGTTTTGATTTGCTTTTAGGTGATTTAGGTGATTTTTAAACTTTGTTTAGAAAAATACACAGAAATAATTTTATTATGTTATTAAAGTATTTTGGAGAGACCTATACACTTCCTGTCAAATTTTTAATGAGGTTTGAACAAAAATAAATCAAAGATTATGTGTCAATCTTAAATGAAAAGTATGAGAGATACAGACCCTGTACTTACCAAAATATGCAGAATCACACACCTCTATAAAACATTTCTCGACTGAGACTCTTTCTAAAAACCAAAAGAGAAAACTAAAGAAACTCAGGCAACCCAGAAAATTAGTTTTGGAATACCAACTGAGGAACTCTTGATTGATGATAACCTCAAGATCAGTCAAGGTTGAGTTTTTCATTTAAAGAGAGGAAGTCTGGAGAACATGGCGGCATGCCCTCCGAGAACGTCTGGCAGGGCTGCAGCTTCGCACAAACTTGTTCTCATCCTGAGTACGACAGTGTGCCAGAAAATGGATAAAGGCCATGAGAAAGCTGGTCATTTTTCACTGTTTCCATGAGGAAGCCACCTTATTCTTCCCCTTCCTGAGTCGGCCCTGTGGGTTTCTAACAAGGAGCCTCGCATTGAAAAACGAATCTAGACAGCGTAAACAGGAAGGTGATGGATGACGTTCTCTGATTTTTTGTCTTCCAATTAGTTGAAGTGAAAGTAATCCAATGTCCCATTAGGCCTTTTTCTTTAGCAAAGACTTTTTCACTTTCATTATTTGCAGCTATACAGATGTGGAGAACTTTAAATAATTGTCCTTTAACACACATTCCAAAACATAGAAGCATAATTAGCATCTGTTTCTAAATATTTATATTTTTTTTTTTGTTTTTTGCAGGTGGTGTGAAGCTACTGTAGAGTTAATTTTAGCTTATACTAAAATACTTAATGTTTACATGCTGAATGGAGTCAGTCAATGTTAGTCAACATGTTAATGATAACCCACGTCTTACTGGTAGATAGCCGTCATGCTAACGTTAGCTTCACAGCTAAATAAAGCATTTTAGCTTTAGTATACTAGCTATGTTTAGCATACTGAATGGAACAAGTCAAAGTTAGTTCACATGCTAGGGATAACCCACATCCTACTAGTAGTGTCAACATGTTAGACACTATACATGCTAGTGATGCCCCACATGCTAAGCTAACCTTAGCATTTTAGCTTGTACACTGTTCGAATACTTAATGGAGTAAGTCAATGTTAGTCAACATGCTAGTTAGTAATAACTCACCACCTCCTGGTGTGAACATGCTAGTCACTCTCTATGCTAGTGAAAAACAAATGCTAATGTTAGCCTAGCATAAGGATTTTAGCTCATTTTTAATATATTAGCTATGTTTATCTTACTGAACAGAGCAAGTCAAAGTTAGTTCACATACTAGTGGTATGGTACCCCACATGCTGCTGCTAGCTGTGAAGCTAACCTTAGCATTTTATCTAATTATAGCTTATACACTTTTGCCATGATAAATGAATTAAATCACTATTAATCAAAATGCTAGTGATAGCTAACTTTAGCATTGTTGCCAATTTTCAGCATCAGAAAGCCTGATTTGGGTCTGACAGACACGCCCACCTTGGCAGGCCTCTTACATTTCATAAATGTTCTAGTTTCTGTCATAATCTCGACTGTACAACTGTAATCAGCGTCTGTTTCTGAAAATGTTTCTTTTGTTTGTTGCAGATTGTAAGACCTTCCTGTAGAGTTAAGTGGAATAATCATCCTACTACCACAAGGGGCAGCATCACATTTAAGTCCAGGTTTTAAGAGGGATCAATTTTTCATTGCAATATAGCTTCCAAATAAATTGCACTTCTCAGTTTTGAGAGGCTGTCCTGGTTTTAAAACTTTAATATGGCTGAAAGAGTCATACAGTACATGCAGAGGTTGACATGCACATGTGCCACTATGAATCATTTAGGTCTCTTCAGACATGCAGCAGCATCAAAAGGCAGTGACTGATTAGAACAGCTACATTAACATTGTTCGCTCCATTTTCCCCAAAGAAGTGCTTTTAGTTGATGCTGATGGACTGGCACAAGCTAAGATGGCACTTTAATGAAGAAAGGGTTGTGAAGATATTGGTTATCTTGCATATTTTTGTTGTGCAGGATGAATAAGGGCCCAGCAGGATCAGCCAGCGGCAGTAGAGAGGTCACGAGTGCCATGATGAATTACAGTTGACACGGGTGTCACGGCTGCTTGTTCATTAATGAGTCCGCTTCTTAGGGGAGTACACTGCGACAATACAAAAGGGCACTTCATCACTACATCCGCTCTTATCTGCCTTTTGGGCCGGCTGTGGATCTGACTGTGCGCTCCCATTACTAGCAAACCTAGCTTGTTTTTATTTTTTATTTTTAAATGGCAAAATCTAATTTACATATTTTATGATTGGGTTCTTAATTTGATCGCAGCGTTTATGAGTGCAAACAGCACACAGCTCATAAGCATTAGCAAAGACCTCTGTATTTTTTCATTAATTATTCTTCACACTGAAGTACTTTACAAAAATAAAGACTTCTGTTTAGACGGCTCTTCTAGGTTTAAAGAAATGACATCAAACACAGAAATCAATTACAATTGGAAACGCTGCTAATTCAAAACAGGAAGTGATCAAACTACAAAAATTTATCTGCTTTCCTGCAACTATATTCCATAATTCATCGGCATGCTTTGCCTCAGAAACAGTTCTGCCACAATAACAACTTCTGCTGGACGATAAATCGCTCCAGATGTTATTGTGATAAACAATAATATTGTTTTCATACCATTTTTAAGTATTATAATGGTAAATAATGCAAGAACACGTTCTCAAAGATAAAAAAAACTTTAAATTCTAATGATCATTTAACACTGGAGTGGAAGATATTTAAATATACAATCAAACAAAACAACAAATAAAAAGAAATTATAAAGTCTCTATAAACAAAATTGTCCTTAAAAAAAGGCTAGTTGAGACCAAAGCACCAGACTTTTGTCATCCAGGTTTTGGTAGAAAGATGGCAAAACAGAGAAAAACAATAAATCATTCCTATAGAAGTTATTCAGTTTGTTTTAATTTATCATGAAATTAAAACATAATAAATTACATATACTGAGATGTAAAGGTATCTTCAAAACCCATAACGATTGTCAGCTTAGTTTCCACCACTGGAGAGGAAACAGCTGCATATATAAACGTCAATCCAGTCTTATTATAAGACATAAAACCCCGTTATGACGTGTTATGATCAATCAAATTGATTTATTGATTACTATGATTGGCCTACTCAGAAACAACTTGCCTGATGTCACACCAGGGATTATTAGGCTGGTGATTATAGAAAGTATTTATAAAACCTCCATCGATCTGGAACAAGGCGCCGATCTCTTCCTGGTGGTTTTGGTTTTCATGTCGACTCATTTCAAGGGCATCTCTGCGTCACGCGATGTTTTCCGACTGACCCATGAATAGACCTGACGTCTCAGGATGAGAAATGTCCCCTTAGCAAGATGTCTGAGCAACTGCACTACTGCTTGAATTTAATGTTCGGTGATATTCTGACAAACTGACTGTAGAAACAAAAACAACAATCTGCTGTTTGTGTTTCCTGTGGCAAATGGAAATCTAGTCAACAGAGGTCATTAGTTTGAGCAATAAGTTTCTTGATGGAGATTCTTGATGAGAGGTTGGTAATTACGGCAGAGTATTAGGGAAAAAATTAATAAAATTACAAGAATAAAGTCATTAAGTATGGGAATAAAATCAAAATATTACAAGAATTAACTCCAACGAGAAAAGTCACACTATTATGGGAATGAAGTCATAGTAACACACAAATATAGTGAACATGTTTTGAGAATAAAGTCATAATTTTACAACAGTAAAGTTGAAATATTGCAAGAATAAAGTCAAAAATGACAAAAATATAATCAAAATATTATAAGAACAAAGTTGCACAAGAATAAAGTTTTACTAATGCAGGGATAAAGTGTTAAGAAAATGAAGTCATGACACTAGAATAAAGTCAACTTGTTTTTAAAATAAAGTCAACATATTTTGAGACAATAAAGATGAAATGTTACAAGAATAAAGTTGTGGTAATATAAATTACCTGTACATTTTTCTACACTTTATACTGATTTTTAATTCATGATTCAATTAAAGAGTCTGTTGGTTTTTCTTATATTCTTTTAAACTTTCTAGTAAATAATTGTCCATTGTTTTTATAAATTTCTAATAAAAAAATTATAAAATGTTTATAAATTTGTAAAAAGTAATACTTTGATCAAATTTATGAAATTTTATAAATAAAATTTATGAAAAATGTATTTTAAAATGTATTGTAAAAATGTATTCTAAATATTTTGTCTCATATTTAAACAATGTTAGCAATATTTAATTCAGCAATATTTAATTATCAGCAATTAATTTGAATACATCTGTATTCACATAACCCGGCTCTATAGAGTTGCAAACATTTTTAAAAATAACGCAACGATTTCGCTCCAGCCAAAAAGAAATTCTGCTAAAAGAGGATAAATGGCTCCAAATCTCACATAAAAACAAAATAAATGGACCTGCTTTGTATTTTTTGCCTCTAACTTCTGAGATGCATTTAATGGACTCTGCTGCAAAGACCAGACAGTAACTCTGTGTGTCCAAAGCAGCGCCGCACATTATCCTGTCTTCATTCTTTATTTTCCTCCAGTGGAGGCGAGTCTCAGCTCTCAGGAGGTTTAGTTTTGAGTCATAACAACAAAATGTGCCTGTCAGACTCCTGATGGCTTGAGAGACCCAGAGAGGTTCTACAGTCAGAGATTGACTGGGAATTATTCTGGTCCGAAACCTCGGTGAGATTTAGAGATAAGGAGCAGCAGCAGCTTATTTTGAACTCCTGTCTGCAACGCAGAAAACGCCAAAAAAACCCCTGCATTTTCTAAAGGAAAGCTCTGAAGAAACTGTCACAGAAATCAGCTTCACATATTAAAACTGTTATAAGCAAAATGTGCCTGATGCCTGGACTCACAAAAATAATTAATCTCAGAAATACACTGCAAAAGCACAAAATCTTACCAAATGGTTTTGGTCTAATTTCTAGTGCAAATATCTTAGTTCACTTGAAATAAGACAAATCTAATTTATCTTTTCAGCAAGAAAAATGAGCTTTTTAAAGTAAATGATTCCTTAATATTGATGAAAAAGTCCTACTTCCACTGGTAGATTATTTAACTTAAAACAAGACATTTTTCCATGTTATAAATGAAATAATCTGCCAGTGGAACTAGAACTTATTAACCTTTTTTGCCGTTTTGATTGCATGTTTAAAATCTTCAATGTTTAAAGTGACCTCTTTTTTTAACAAAAACAAACAAGCAATATTTATCTTCCCTTACTCGCTGCAACCGGGCAAAAATCTTTGACCTCTCTTTATTGGCAGAGTGCTGCAAAGTCAGAACGAACAAAAACAGGGAAAAGAAATGTTTTTGTGCCACTGCTGAAAAAAAGAAATCACATTTTCTGCAGCGACTACCACAAACTGATGATTTAAGAAATCATTTTAAATCTTTAATGTTAGGAGACAGAAGCCGTTGTTGTTTAGGTCAAAGGGGCGATTAGTTTTGTGATAGTGAGCTTGAATTTTGTAGCTCAAAATAATGGATTTTAAAAGTTATATTGAACATATTAAGTTTTTAAAATGCAAAAATGTTTTACTTTTCATTAGTGAAGTTTCACCAAAGCATGTTGAATCTATGACAATATGAAAATAGAAGAACAACAGAGGAAAACGTTCCTCTAGATTTCATTTAATCCAGAGGGGGGGTGTCCAAACTTTCTGTCAAATGGGCCAAAAAGTGTCGAGTGAAAAGGATTCAAGGGCCAAAACAAATATTTTTTACCAACTCAACAATAAACTAAGCATGAAATACTTCAAACAAATAGTCAGATTGGTTGCAGGAAATTATTCTACATCCAAATCAAAAAATATCAAAATTATCAAAAATTATTTTTGCTAATTTTCTAGGTATTAATTGGAAAAAAGTAGAACACAACTTACTCAATTCTGATGAATAAACTCAGGATTTCGGTCACTCTTACTTTGAAAATAATTGCCGTATTTATCCAAATATACTAAATAAGTAGATTTGGGTGAAGCAAAGCTGCTTTTGAGGAAAAGTTTCTGGTTGTTGAAGAGAATGCAAAAAGCGAATCCTTTGTGCTAAAGCCAATATTTTACTTGTTTGTGGTAATTTTGCACAAATGAAAGACAGAAGTCTCCACCTGCACCTCTGGAAAAAACTAAGAGTCCACTGCGCTGAACCCCAGTGAAAACCTCCAATATCCATCCAAGTATTGATTCCTGAACTTTTCCTGAGGTAAAACATTAATATTGTTTCCAGGTGGAATAACAGGAGGTTTCATCGCAGTGGGCTCTTCATTTCTTCTTTGCATTATTTGAGGTCTGAAAGCACTGCATCTTTTTCCTTCATTTTCTACAAATAAATACAAAATTTTTGCTTGGAATATCAGAGACATTTTGTCAGTAGTTCATGGAATAAAACAACAATGTTCATTTTATTCAAACATATACCTATAAAAGTAAAATCAGAGAAACTGATCATTTTAAGTGTCCCTTATTGTTTTCCAGAGCTGTAGATTAAATACCTGAACTATTTATTGAGCCGAAGTCAGGGGCCACACACAATCAGTCCGGGGGCTGCAATTGGCCCCCGGGCCGCACTTTGGACACCCCTGATTTAGAGAGATATGGATGGCGTAAAGCAGAAGCAGTGGCAGATCGTTATCTGTTGCTTTCTCAGTGCCAGACTTAGCGGATAAGTTACTCAGGCAGATGACAATGGAGAAATAAATGTTGATAAATCCTCCTACAATCTGCCATGTGGGTGCATGAAGCCAAATTTAGGCGGAGGTGCAAAGACTTCTGTTGGACTGTAACAGCTAAAACACGTTAAAAGCTGCCTGGTTGCACATTGTGTTAACTGGAAATGCCAACATTGTCTCTGTGGATTGGAAGTGTGGCGTTGCTGGGATGTGTGTGTGTGTGTGTGTGTGTAAGGAGGAGGGGTAAAGTTTTGGCCAGAGACAGAGTGTGTGAAGTGACGCCCACAGCGTACACCCACAGCACTATGGGTAGTGAGAGGGGAAAAAACAAAGCTAATGGATGAACAGATGAACAGCACTTTGAATCAATGAACAGATGAAGAGCTGGATGGCGTTCAAGAGCGTTATGCAACCACTTAAAAGCAGCAAAATGAACCTAATTGTTGGGCTTTTAATATACTTATGGTAATTATCAGTTTCAATTCTTTCTTTTTTGGTTGAGTTGTTAAGTATTAAAGGGGATTCTAGACTGCCAAAGCTGTTCATGAAAAGCTTTTTTATATTTTACTGATTTCACTACAGACACGTTGCATGTTAATGTTTTGCATCCAGAAATTTTGCGCATGCACACAACACTGTAGGGGAAAATAATCTTTTAACTTGTGGGTAGATCAATTTCATTAATAAAATGAAACCTATAGATGTAGGTAATATTAATTTAGCGAAGAAAAAAACATGAATTGTGCGCATTTATCTGATTTCAAGAAAGTTTGGCGCTGAGGGCTTTCTGATTCTTAATTTTACTTGATTCGTTCTGTTTATTGCAGAAACTTATTGAAGTACAACAGAAATTTGGAAAATCTGTGCTGGTCATCTACAACCAAACAGATTTCTTCTGCGATAGTGAATCACATATATCTGGGTTCTGTTACATATTCCGGAAGAAAGCATCCAGTTTCACATTTTGTCATTCGAGTTTCGTCATTTAAATTTTGGCAGGTCAACTGCAATTTGCAAACCAAACCAAGGGACATGAGAGTGTATAATTGAAATGTCAGCTGTCCTTATTTACAGCGTCTAAATGTAAATCAGAGCTACTGTAAATAAGATAAATCCATCACCACCAAGTGCATAAACATCTCTGGTGTTTTCTGGGTATTACCATTTCCTGTCACTCTCTACATTTATAGAAGATTCCCTACATATAAGCAAATTTGTGGATTTTATAAAACTTTAAAAAATATATATAACTAAACCAACACCAGCCAGCTGAAAGCTGTACAAATCAACCAGGCTAACATGCTAACATGCTAACATTATGGCTCCTAAGGTTTTCACAAGAAGCAAAACTTTGTAGTTAAACACTTTTCAGTTTTTCTCTGTAAGGCAAAAAGCACAAGATTAAAACTTTCTGGTTCTGCTGAAGTTTATGTATTTTTGTTTAAGGGGAGTCTTTCCTCTCCACTGTCACCTTGTGCTTGCTGAGAATGAAGAAAGTAAAGATTTCATTTGATCACATTGTTTCCTTAGGCAACTTTTACAAATCGACACGTAATGATTTTCTGAATGTGATCGTATTTAATTCATCATTAACTTTTATTATGAAGCACGTTCTCACCAACTGAAACAAAGATTTAAAAAATAATTCAGTTTACTCATTTAGGGACAATTCACAACAAATATCAGCTGGAAAACTAATTATATAAAGAAAACACTGCAAAAAAAGAACAGAGTAATAAATATTAGTAAAAATTAATCAGAAAACGTAGAACAAATTGCTAATATTCTGTTAACCCTGTGTGTTACCTATGAGTGTGTCTGTCCAGACTGGGATATTTATATCTGCCTGAGCAGTTCCTGGTTTGGCCTGGAGCCATTTGCCTCCCTCCCTTTAATCCGGCAACTTGCCACTGGTCATTAGTCAGCCGCTCCGTTTCTCTCTCCTCACCTCTACAATTATATATTTCTACCTTATTGTGTTGATACTGCAATTGAAATTTCAGTGTGGCGCTCTCTCTTTAATGGAACGGCTCTAAATGGATATTTGATGCCCTCCAATCCTTCACAGCATCTCCCTTAGCGTCTGCCCCATCACCCGCTCCTTCATTTCAAATTTCAGGTTATGGCGCTGGTGTTAGTGGCTTAAATGTGCTTAAGTGCTCTCGCCTGGTTCGTCTCCATGCTTTCTAACGAGTTTTTAGATTCTTTCCTGGCACCAAGAGCCAAGACTTCTTCCCTGGCAGGAAGGCTTGAGAGCCGTGTCAATTTCAGAAGAAGTTTCAACAACAAGCACACACTGCCAATTTTAATATTTATCCTTTTAACTTTCACTGCATAAATAATAAGTACTGACCGTTAAAGTTACCTCTTTGGGGCACAAGAAGCAAAACTATGAATAGACTGGCATACTGAGTAAAAACTACAGCGGTTGTAGCCAAATACATTGAAACAAACTGAAGTTTCTAAGCAGTTGAATAAAATATAGTGGAAAAAAATTAAACCTTTTTTCATGTTCTAAGAGTTACAAAGATAGGGATGTTCAACAGCAAAATAAGAAATCAAATACCTATAAAGTTAGACTAATACAATAGGAAATTGATCAAACTTTTGAAGCAGTAGTTATTAGGAGCTTTAACCTCCACTTTTCTAACTTCCTTTAGCTTCTACCTGTGCAACAATAAATCTAACAGAACCATAAACAGGATCAATAAGTAGAGATTTTTTACAACAGTATATTAAGTGTAGATTCAAACATTTCAGAATAATTTCATAAATTTTAGAAATTTTTTAGAACAAGGAAATTTTTGAGCTCTAAAAGTCAAAAACCTGCAAGAAATAAACTCAGAAATGCTTAGATTGATCTCAGAAAAAAAGTTTCAAAAGTTGAATTTTGGACTTTTGATATTCAGAAATCTTCCAAAAGTCGAAAACTTTTGACGTTTGATATCCAGAAAGTATTATGGATATCTGGATGATTTATTCTTTTCCAAGTTCAATAACTGAACTATTACAAAACCTCTAACTACAGTATATATATGCTGATCACAACACATTTCATATTTCTGTGTCAAAACTTAAACAAAATATGCTACAATAACTTAAACTGCCCAATATGAGGTTTTTGGTTCCATATAAGTTAGGATTATGACTTAACTAGATCAGATCAGACTAAATCAAACAATCCGAAGTATTATCACAAAGTAAATCAGTTTATTACCAACTTTAAAAAAGAATCAAAGTATTGGGCAATGCCAGCATTGTTTTTCTTGTATGTATTTTCGGTTTTTAATACAATTCTCCTATCTCTACCCTTTTATTTTCGTCAAAGCACTTTAAATTACCTCGTCTGCGAACGTCGCTATACAAATAAACCCGCCTTGCCTAATGTAAGATGCCCTTTTAAAGAAATAAATAGAAAAAATTAATTGAAATGGGGCATAGCAGAGCAAACACCGGCCTGTCAGAGTGGGAGATAAGGGAGTGAGGAAGGTGGTGCAGGATAGACGGGAGGATATTTACTTCAATCTCTTCAGCTTTATTAGAATAGCATCTGAGAAGGCAGCAGGGGCTCTTTCAGCTAAATGTCACTGCTTTATTCGATGAAACCGCCATTTCTCTCAGCCCACTGAAGCCGGGTGGTTGAACTCTCGGGGAGTCAAGGGCCTGTTGTGAATGCCACTCGCTGACCACGACTGCGCTTGGTCAGACTCCGAAACATCGCAACCAAACATTAAAGGTAAATTCATTACAAGAAATGCTCTTTGGATTGATTTGGTGGCGCTGGTGAGGCATATTTTATCTCTGTTATGCCTTTTCTCAGAGTGATTTTGTATGGAGTTTTGTATGTGTGTGCTAGTCAAGGCAAGTTATTTTTATAGCACTTTTCATGCCAGTTTAAAGTGTTTTACATCATAAAAACATTAAATCATACAGTCACCAATTGAGGAACCAGTAGCTGACATTACATCTAGTAATAAACCCATTAATGTCATTAATACACATCAAATATGTTGATCAATGTTCCACATATTGCTAATCAAAGGCGGATTTTTAACCTCGATTTAAAGGAATTCAGTGTTTCAGCATCTTTGCAGTTTTCTGGATACATAGATCTAGATTTGTGATACATAGAAGCTGAACGCTGCTTCTGAATGTTTGGTTCTGGTACCCCAGAACCAGACCAGAACCAGAAGACTTTGAGTGGTCTTGATGCTGTACTCAAGTAAGAGTTGAAGTACTTCAACGTGTTTTTACTCAAGTAAGAGTAAAAAGTAGCCGTCCAAGAAATGACTCACATAGAAGTAAAATATTTGGTAAAAATTCTACTCAAGTACTGAGAAACTGATCAAATTATCAATCATTTAATATTTAAAAATTACATAATCAGATGAATCAAAATATAAAGTTAAGTGGAAATTTTGGTATTTTAAGGACAAAAATTACAATTCACATAAGTAACAAAAAGTAATAAAATCAGGCAAAATAATTTTTTTCCAAATCAGTTTCAATAACAAAACTTATGAAACTTTAACAAAAACAGCAGGTGTGTCTGGTGGGTTTTTGGTTAAAACATGTTTGTTTTTCATTCAGCTGATATCCTCAAATTTTACCCAAGTAAGAGTAGAAATACTTCAGAATAAAATTACTCAAGGAAATGTAAAAAGTACAGCAAAGTAAAAAATACTCTTAAACGTAAAGTTATTTTTAAAAAAGTTTCTCAAGTAGATGTAATTGAGTAAATGTAACTAGTTACTACCCAACTCTGGATACAATGACAGCAGATATTTAATGTATTGTGGTGCTAAACTGTTCAGTGATTTATAAACTAACAGCAGTATTTTATAGTTTATTCTCTGAGCTACAGGGAGCCAGTAGAACTGGGTGATGTGATCCATGTTCCTGGTTTTAGTCAGAACGCCAGCAGCAGCGTTCTGGATCAGTTGCAGCTGGAGGACCGATATATTTAGACACAATGTGACTAAAGATAAACGCCTGGATGAGTTTCTCTAGATCTCGCCGCGACATTAGTCCTCTAATCCTGGAAATGTTGTTCAGATGATAGAAGGCCGACTTCGTAACTGTCTTTACGTGGCTCTGAAGGTACAGAACCAGACTTCGAGGCTGATCTGATAATAACTGAACCCATGTGCTGTCTCTAGATTGTTCCAAAGGTAATGCTTTTGTTCCTGTTCTTCAGGAGAAAGTTAACCACACGTTGATTCACTCTCAAAACGATTTCTTAGGAAAACTTACTGAAAGTACTTTAATCCCAGCTAAAAAATCGTTTTATGGCAACATGTGTCAGAATGGATTCATGGATCATAATCAGGAAGCAACAGTATCTCTGCATCATAAATCTACCACTGATCTGCTTACTTGACTCAAGCTGTGACCGCCTGGAAAAAAAAAAAAGAAGCTGTAGCCCAGTTATAGTGCTGCATCTAAAATTTGTTATGAGCCATAGGAATATACTGTGGAATAAGGCAGTGGGAATCCTCTTATGTGAGTCTAAATAAAGTTTTTTGGATGAAGTGTAATCTCTAATCCTGCCATCCTTCCTATATCAGTAATAGCCAGGCCTTATCGTAAGCACTGCCATTTAGATTAAACAAACTGCAGCATCTCTTTGGCATCTTTCTGTGCACGATGGATGGGCAATTTCAAAAAAAGGGCAGTCGTCTGGCGTGGAGGCAAAGCAGAGTAATATCTCCAAAGCCACAAAATAGATCGGTGTGGGTCAAAGCTGACGTATTTTTTTTTTGCTCTGCCCGCTTTTAAATCCAAGTGCGACGTCATGTTCTTGGCCAGCTGTGTTATTTCTGTAGCAGTGACACCGAATGGCAGAGATCTAGCGCTCGAGTCGCACACATTCCTTTTCCTCTGGGAGTAAAAGTAAAAATAGAGCAAACACCAACCACAGACACAAAACATGTGCAAAGCTTCAGTTCCAACTCCAAACCAACTTAAAACAGGAAAACAAAAACAAAGCAGGCGTGCCAAATTAGAATAAAACCCACCGGCTGACAATGCCACGGAAATTCCCAAGGAAATTTTCTTAATTTATATGCATGGCCTAAATTTGTTGCCTGTTGCTAAGGACTTTAACCAGCATCTGGCCAATTACAGTGCAGACTCTTGTTTGCCTTTAGGTGCGATGTTAATTAGGGTCAGAAAGGGTCACGTTGCAGTGCACTTACTAAAATGAGGCGGGGGAATCTCCAAGGGACATTCTCATTTGGGATGACGCCAGTTACTTTTGGGCTGCGCTGCCTGTTGGGCGAGCTCAATGAAACAGTCTGGCAGAAGGCAGGTAAGCAGGCATTAGCACACAGCTATTTAAGGAAAAGGATTTCAAAGGCACAAAGAGAAGGAACCACTAATTCATGCATACGCGCATGCGGCAGTAGGGTTGGGACAAACCCGTGTCCTATGCAGATGTCAGATAACAGACAATGCCTCTAAATACTTTGTGAAGATGTTGGCTGAAGCTTGAAAGAGTCATAATCCACAGTGAAACAAATCCTGTACAGACACTTATTAAGCTTCCTTGAACAGGTTAGGATCGGTCTATGGTCCATACAAAACATGTTAATTAAATTTTTTGCTTAAAAGTCATTCTTAGATAATGAGGTTTTAGTCTGGTCAGCCGACCTCCTTCCTCCTGTTTTAGGGCGTCTTGTCCCTTTAAATCCGAATAAGCTGCTGCTGGCCACGCCCCCAACTCAAAGTTTACACTCACACGTGAAAATGGCTGCAAGCCTACAACTTTGAAAGGCAAAAGTGGAACCTCCTGCACAACCAACGAGAATGCAGCAAGTGGGTTTCTAAATGGTAAGACAAGAATACGTTTGACTTTTCCAGCAGCCATTGTACAGAAGAAAAACACAAAGGAGTTTTTAGACAATTTTCAAGTATTATGATCTTAAAAATGCAAGAACACATTTTCAAAGCTCAATAAATTTTAAATACTAAAGAACATTTAACACTGGAACTGGAAGACATTCTAAATATAAAAATAAATAAATAAATAAAACAACAGAAACAACAAATAAAACAAATTACGAAGTCTCTGTAAACAAACAAATATGCCCTTCAAATAAATGGCTAGTTAAGACCAAAACACCAGACTGAAGACTTTTGTCATCCAGTTTCTGGTAGAAAAAGAGAAAAACCATAAATCATGCAAGTGGAAATTATTTTAATTCATCATGCGATTAATTGATTGCTTATTGCTACAGGCCTATTCACAATATTCACTTTAGTTAATTTGTACTTTTATCTTATTGGCAAATGCGAAAAGTTTGGAAAGTTTAGTTTGATTTGTTAACAGACAAATAGAATAAAAGTTAATAGTTTCTTGATGTAAGTATCCAGCTTCAACCAAATTCAAAAGCCTCCTTAATTAGTCCAAAGCACCCACCGAAGATCAATACCACCCTCAAGTATCCATTCATCTCAGAGCGTTTCTGTTTAAACTCTGTTGTTTGGCCTGTTTGTTTACAACAATCAGATTGGCTCAAGGCACTTTGCCACATAATGACCTTGCCGTGCTGTATTGAACTTGTGAACCCGTCAGACTTGCTCTCCTTCAATTTCCTGGATGGCCTCTTCAGCGAGGCTGCCGTAATAGAAGGTGATTGTGTGAGAGCAGCTATCAACTCTCCACGCCTGTGACATCCTTCACTGCTGGAGCCGGTGCGAAGGGAGGAATACATTCGGCTAACGATGGCCTGTCAGTCCCGCTCGGCCCGGTCCCGCGCCTTTAAAAGTGACATCAGCCGGCCACGCTGACACACAGCAGCGAGTTTGTGGTGCAGAAAACAACAGGCGTTGTTACCTACTGGACTTACTCGATGCGAGGGCGACAGTGCTAACAGTCACACTGCTCTGCCACACCGGAGAAACACAACAGGCCAACAAAACACTGGAAGATTGACTGAGACCCACAAATAAACTGGAGGGAAGAAAATACAGAAAAAACAGACACATTTCAGGAAACAAAATTATTATTAAACCTCATAAATCACGGTTGGCATGCTGTTTATTTCTGTTTCTCAGCCAGAGCATATAAGCATTTAGTAACTTTGCTATTCTGGAAGTTATTCTGCTCCTCAAGCTTAAAAAAAATTATCTGTTGTCTATTAATTAAGATTCTTCAAAGAGTTATTTGTAGATGATGATGGCTGTTGGCAGGAAAGATCTCCCGTAGCAGTCTGTACTGCACTAAATCTGAAGAAGCCTCTGACTGAAGATACTCCAAGACAGTCTCCTGAAGAGGATGGTCAGATTTTATTGATTGTATGAGGAATCCTTCTTTGATTGATCATCTCCAGAGGTTCCAAAGTTGTCCCCAGAGCAGAACCAGAACAGAACCAGTCCTCTGTATCAGGCTGTTGAGGCTTTTTAGGTCCCTAACAGATGACGCCCAACAGATGACGGCAGAAGAGATGATGCTCTCAATTGGTTATAGGCCAAAAACAACAATATTAATATCGGATTTCGGCCCAAATTTTGATATATTCCTAAACATATCGCTGTGAAAGCCATGTTTCACTTACACATAAACTATGAAAGCATCTGAAATTGTATCAGGATTTACAGTTTACTTTAACAAACGTTTAGACATTCATTCATTCATTTAAGAAAAAAAAAAATTGTAAGACCAGGTGACTCAACAGGCCTAAAATTAGCAAGGCACATGCTGAAAAGTGATCTAATGGATGAAGATGAGAGGCGGGATTGGACTAGCTCCTCCTGAAGCCAGAGGTGACTCATGCATAATCTGGAACACCGATAATGCCAATCCCAAGAAAGATTACGCGCTTGCTTTCTAGAAGGGTGAGTAACGACAAAGAGCCAGCAGATCAGAAGGCGGGTCGACCTGGCAGGTGAAAAGTCACCTGCTGATGATGAGGCCAGCCGGTTTTATGAAGGTGGAGTTATTGTTTTAAGCCTCAGTTACACCCTGAAGGGGAAATAACCAAACTCAGAGGTTCAACACAACATGTTTGCTCGAATACACCAGAGACAAACACTGTAATTGCTTTGCCAGGTTTGAGCCGTCAGGATTTCCCATCTGCCTTGAGACAAACTAATCGCACCAACAGCAGAGTCTAATAAAGCATCAACATCACAAACGACAGATGATCCGGCTGTATGTGGATTTACTGGGGAATCTCAAAGTAGAACTGAGAAGGTAATACATTTCACTAATTAGGCTTATTTATAGGTTAATTACACAGTTTTGTTCATTGTGGGTTACAGGTAAACTTGGAGTTTCTTAAAATTAGAATATTGGACTCTGATACAGAAATGTCAGCCTAGTGAAAGTTTGTTGAGGTACTATGAAGTATATCCACTTCATAGTACTTCTGCATGAATTACTGCGTCAGTGCAGCATGGCATGGAGGCAATTAATCTGTGTTGTGTTGTTAAAGGGGAAGTATTACATACAGCTCTGGAAAAAATTAAGAAGCTACTTAAAATGATCAGTTTCTCAAATTTTACTGAGAAAAAAGTAAAATCTGAGAAAATATAGGTATATTTTTGAGTAAAATGAACATTGTTCTTTTAGTCCATGAACTTCTGACAACATGTCTCTCAAATTCCAAGCAAAAATTTAGTATTTATTTACAGAAAATGAGAAATAGTCAAAAGAAGAAAAGATTCAGTGCTTTCAGACCTCAAATAATGCAAAGAAAACAAGTTTATGTTTATTTAGAAACAACAATACTAATGTTTTAACTCAGAAAGAGTTCAGGAATCAATATTTGGTGGAATAACCGGCAGGAGTTTTTCAACGGGGTTCAGTGCAGTGGGCTCTTCATTTTTGCCACAGCTTTATTTTTCAGGCACATTGCGCCAAATTATATTATAGCACAATCAAGTAGCTATGTTACCTTCTGTTGTTATAAAAATGCTGCATAAATCAAACATGACTTACAAGAAACTCAACTCCTTGAAATTGGGCCTCTGTCTCTTTAAGAAACTCCTTCGTTTTCTGACACTATGCCTTCAAGAAGTTATGACCACATCACTCCTCTATTAACAATGTTTATTTTTAGCAGCGCTTTAGTGAGAAGTAGCTCATGTAATGAGCTCGGCTGATCCGTAGTTCCACAAGGTGCTAATTGCTGCTGGCTAGTCTGAAGGAGCTGAGTGGAAGTGATGCTCTGAAATGAGGCGCTTGGTGTGATCAGATGCTTTGCACTGCTGAATGGTTGCCATGAGAGATTCAAGGATTTCTCAAACAGGTACGAAAGAATCAAGGCAACACTCCAGGTGTATTTTATAACATGAAGTAAAGCTTAAAACAGTAAATTTTAATAAGTATAACCTCTTTAAGGAAGTCCAGGCTGCCTTAGTTTACCTCCATTGGCTTTGGTGTCCAATCTTGTCTTGAAAACGCTCTATAGGTTTTCAACTGGAATTTGATCTGGCGTGTTTCAGCCAAACACAGAGACACCACGACCATTTAATCGATTATTGGTACTTTTGGGATTGTGGGCAGCATCTTCATAAAAGCTCACCAGCAACAGGAAGCAGTTAGTGCTCTAAAACATCCTGAAAGACGGCTGACTTTCAACATGAAATCATCACTAACTTTATAAACATCACACTGGACCTCCTCACACAAATTCAATTCTGTGCCGCTCCACTGTCTCTTCAAATTCTGATATTGATTTCCAAATAAAATACAAATTTAACCTTCATCTGTAAAGGAAAACTTCAGACAAGCAACATTTTCTGCTCAACACAAACATCCGACACTTTCTCTGGCTCAGGGTGACCCAACTCCAGAAATAAGGACTGTGACAGTTGTAGCCAATTTCCTGGATGTGTCTGTGTGTGGTGGCTCTTGAATCTCCAGCTGCAGTCTCCACATTGTGACTTTCTTTCCCCGATCATGGTTAATTCCTCCACTAAATTTTCCAACAATATGCCGGCTGAGATATATCATTTTAAAGAGCCAGCTTCATTAGCGATGGAGTTGTGCAGCTTACCCTTCCTCTGGAGAGTGTCGGTGACCGTGAAAGGAAAAACTGTCAAGTCTGCAGTCTTTGCCAACACTGTGTAGGCCACAACATTTCCCTATTAAATATTCTAAATTACATAGGAAGTGAATGAATGTGTAGTGAATCTAAATTTCATATTTTGACCTGAACTTACTGAAACAAGTGAACTTTCCAGTTTTTGAGATCTAACTTGGTAGCATACAGCAGTACTCATTAGATCCATTGACATCCTGGTGTGACAATGTAAGCACAGCTAACAGAAAAGGTTTCTTTCAAATTTCATCATATTCCCGTTTCGTTATCTAGAGAATATGACAGTGGGAGAGAAACAGCAATATGCAATTAGATGCAGAGGAGGAGGTGCAGAGACAGAGCCCGACTGTCAGGAAGTGACACGAAGAAAAATGGTGTGAGAATCTGAATGCGAGAAACTCCCAGCAAGGCCCCCGGAAGAACTGCGGCGCTCCATTAACATCATCATCATCATTACTTTCATCATCGTTACTTCCAGCCTCGTGTTTTTCTTTTTTTTTTTTTTTCTATTCCTTCAGAAAAAAGAAATCCCTTGTGAGCCTCTTGTCTCAATCAGCCTCATTTGAATAGCAAAAAGGCGGCACTGACCTGTCTCACCTTCCAAAACAGATGCGTCATATTTTCACAGAAAGCAATAAAAGCAGAAGCAGGGCCCAATTCCCCACAGTTTTCAAGACAGGGGGTAGTATTTCAGCTAAACTCATCAATATGCAAAACATCAGAGCATATCTTGCCATGAGAATTTCCTCCACTGCACCCTCTAAAGATGTGCATAAACATCACATTTTTCCCTCCTTCCTCTTAAACAAGCCTCCTTTGGCATAGAGGAAGTATGCAAATGCTGCACAAACATAATCACATTTTGATGAAAAGCAATGGGATTCTAAGCAGCAAATTGCCCTGTGTGATTTTAATACTCAGCAGGCAATTGTCAAACCGAGAGAGGCACAGAGAGAAAAACTCCGGGGCTGGAATCGATGCGCTACCTTTTATTTGCAAAGAGGTGAACAAAGTCCCAACACTGGATTACATTTCAAAGCACAGAGCCTAGAGCTTTCCAGTGTGGGAGCACAGAGAGGTGGTGTAGCGTGGGAGAGAGGCATAATCATTATGACCTAACGGCAGGGTGGATGTGGGTTAAGGTGTCCTCTCTCTCCCACTTTCTCTGCCCTGCAGTGCTCACTCTTCCTTCCTCTTTTTCCAACTTACTTCCCTGGGCTGTCGTTCCTGGGTTGTTAAATCCCTGCTCCTTTAATCTCCTTACTCAGCTACATCCTCTTTAAGGATGCACAACCGCCGAGGAGAGACGTGGGATATGTCATCTGGGGACTG
Source organism: Alfaro cultratus (assembly GCA_903066825.1). Classification (NCBI taxonomy): domain Eukaryota; kingdom Metazoa; phylum Chordata; class Actinopteri; order Cyprinodontiformes; family Poeciliidae; genus Alfaro; species Alfaro cultratus. Next base: position 86,434 of record CAEFZX010009508.1, on the reverse strand, counting down.
TTGCTTAGCAAGGCAGGGCAGGGCATGCGTGCTTTGAGTTGGGCTAACATTGAGAAAACCTACCCTATGTGGTGAAAAGTTGAAACACAAGCAACCGTCGGTTTCAAGGTCGATAAAACATTCATTAATGTTTAATTTAGGTATTTAAAAAATGCAGTTAAAACACTAATGATGTAAATATTTAGTGCATCCAGTTCTCTAGACAAGTGAAAGTAGCACCAGTCGTTCATGTCTTCACTGTAAAACTAACAAGCATGTGCAGAGAAAGTCACCAATGCAATCAAAAGCCATCCAGATTCTCCACCACACAGCATTGTGGGAAGAAATACCCATCAGTCATCTCCAAGCTGTAGCTCACAGCACCAGCATTTCAATAATGGTGCATCACCTGAAACTCTGGGAGATGAGTGTAATCCACTCAAAAATGGATCACAGCTTGCCCTGCGTGCCACATACTATTCTGCACGAGGAGACGGCTCTAATGTAGATTTCTGGGTCATCTTTCATCTGCGTGCATTCCTTGAAGTTCAGCTGCATGGAGTCTGATAACTCCCATAGCAGATTTATGTGGCATCCAGAAGCTTTGTCTATCATTGCGGTTAAGTTTAGCGGGGAAAACAATTCCTAAAACCCTTGTTTTTGTTTCCTGCTCCGTTCCTTGACACATATTTTCTGCAAATAATGAGCAGGGAGTGTGGGAGTTCACATATCTGCACACAACAATTCATCACACCCTCTCATGAACAGCCGATATGTAAATACAGAGCTTAAATTCAACGTATAATTAGTGGGTTAGCGGTACCTGTTTCCCAGAAGTAGACAGACTTCCCATCGTCTGTCTGCGAGTGAGCCTTCCAGAAACCACAGAGCAGCAATGTCACCAAAAGGTACCAGCTCCCCCCTGTCCTTTTCCCGGGGGTCCCTCCTGCGCCCCGCCACCCATGCCCCATGGTCCACCACAGGAGAAAAGTAAATCCAATCAGCTCGAAAGGTCAGCAAGCAGCAATGATGAGGAACAACCCAAACACACGAGTCCAGGAGGCGATGGAGAAGTGCAGCGGGCTTCGGTTTGAAGGAGAGGGTGTGATGAGGAGTGTGGGCGTGGACAACGGGAGAAATTATTGCGAAGGGTGTGAACGGCGGTCCTGCAGAAGTTGAGCTCCAGAACTTGTGATCTTGTGAAGGACAGAGGTGGTAGTTTCCTTCGTTAACTTGGCGGGACGTTCCCAGAGAGAAGGGGTCAGTTGTGGGGAGCGAGCCGCAGATGGATGGTGCAGCCGTCCTCCTCCATCGTACCCCGCTGACGCCGGTGCTGCCTCTGTCCTCTGGCTGCGGAGCAGTGACAGCGGATGAGTGTCTGCAGTGTTGTTCGCCTCCCTCCCTTCCCTCTTACTCTCTCTCTTCCTCTCCCATTCGCTCACTTATTCCCCGTGCAACCCTGCATTTCCAATTCCAATTTTTTTCCTGTCTTTATTTTCTTCCCCTCAGCTCGTTTCATCTCTTTTCATTTTCACATTGTTTTTCTACTCTGCATATCAAACATGCTCACTTCTCACTTTTTGTCCCTCTTGCTCTCCACCGCATGCAGGATGGATACTCCCACTCTTCTGCTAACACTCGTCTTCCCACGTGCGGAGTGTGGAGAGGGTGACTGGAGACCAGCAGGGCTTGCGCTGGTCGGAGGAGCTCCTGCAGAGCAATGCTCCAGGGATCAGAGAGGCAACGAGACAAGATGGGCTTAATGCAGAGCGGGGGAATGTGGATGTGGGTGGGGGTGTGTGGAAACGGGGTAAAGCAAGGAGGAGCGAGACAGGAAAGCAGCGAGGGAGAGCGCGCAAGTAAGATTGAGTGGGGGTTATTGTGCTTGTGAGAGAAGAGGGTGTGAAAAGAGAAATGATGGGGGAAAGAAACGTGATAACAAGGACTCAATCGTGTTAATATATTCTATTGAACAACTTTAGAGAAATTCAAATGATCTGGAAATGTGTGAATATGAAATTCAGTAGCTGCATTTTCATTTACCTTATTGGGCAAAATAGAACTATGACAATAAATTTGCAAAATGTGAAAAAAACTCAAATATTTTTAACTAAGATGAGGTGGAAACTGCAATGGAAACACTTTGTTCGGATCACACAAGCTATGTGGTCAACAACCAGATGTTACCACTGGCAGAAACAATGAAGACGACGACAGGAAGTGTTTTTTTATGGACTCATTGCTTCCACAAACTTATTCACTTGCCGATTTTAACTGTATTTCTTATTTAACGCCGGAATTGCATACTTGTTTTTTCAACATAAGTGGAATATCAAAGTTTTGCACGCATTTGAAATGGAAACAAAGCTATTGATTTGATTTTTGAAGTCAAACTAGTCAGAAGACTAGACTTGTCCCATGTTAAAACCGTAACCTTTGATCTGCAGATATTCACCAAAGATTCCTCAAGGTAATTACTTTCCATCTTTATCTTGTTCTTAATTGCCCCCTTTCTCTATTTTTAAGTATATGTGTCTAAGTGTTGACATAAAAAGGAGAATCACAAATATATGCATCTAGATTTGGAGAAACATTGCGAAAGGGCAAACTGAAGTCTTTTGAGTTTTGAGCTCCCCTATGTTTGTGTCCTGCCCTACTAGATACGCTGCTACTCAGGATGCCATGCAAGTCGTGGATTCCTTCCTGAGGTTCGGAGCGATCCCTCACAGCGGTCTCCCACGCTGTTGCAACTGATTGTAAATAAAGTGAAAGTACTGTTCTGATCTCCAGATGGTGTTTCTGCATGTGGGTTGAACAGATGTCCAAAAGCATGACACATGTAATGAAGCAACCAGTTACAATTAATTGAATGAAATAAATAAATTATCTAAGTGAATAAGACAAAAAAAGTTCCTTTCCTGCATAACCAAATACAGAAAGCCACACAATTAACTTAAACAAATCAAATGTATAACAAAAACAACATTTATTACACCATCAGTTGATTTTTGTGACGTTACATTCTGGAGGATTTTGAAATGGGTCATTTTCCAAACAACAAAAAAACACAATGTATTGCCAATAACTGCTTTGGGAGTTTTTAAAAAAATGCTTGGGCTGTTTTTCAAAGGAGTAGAAACCAAAATGGACGTACAAAATGTGAATTTTGCATTATACTTTCCTTTTAATGCTTTTTGAACACATACTCTAACAAACCATTCGTCCTGAAAATTGCATTTTGGATTGGCTGTTTTTTTCATCCTTCCTGTAGCAGTCCTTTGTACTTTTACAACTTCTAAAAGGTAATTTAATTACATATTGTGTTGTATTATGCACTTTGTTGAGAATTTAGCAGTCAATGTTGGCGTACCTGTCAGTGTAATACATGGACTAACAATAGAAATTACAACAACCCACAGGATGTGTGTAGGCGGTGAGGAGGTAGAATTATTTGTCTGAGTTAATGTTCTTCTGTCTCAGTCTCCGGCAGTGAGATGAGGCTGTGTGAGGACGCTGAGCTCCTTCGCTCTAACTTTGGCACACTGAGCTCATCATAGCTTCTTCTAACTCGACTCTATTTGGATGTGGCAGCTGTAGCTGTAGCATTTGAGGAATCTAGTTAGTGGCAGTTACATTAAAGACTTGGCTGTAAAACAACTGCAGTGGAATGGATCAATAAAACTGAAAAACATGGCCACAAGCACTCATTGATTTAAGTCTGTATAAACAGCATTTTCTGATGAATTTCCAAAGAGGACGGCTTTATCTACCTAAACTTCTGTGTCGTCATGTATATTTACTTTCAAGAAAATGTCAGGAATTGCATCTAAATTCCCAACCCGAGCACCTCTAACACCAGCTGTCTTTTCATGGACCATATTACTGCGCAATTTGACATTTTGAAAATGAATTTGTTCAACAGAAACAGGCCAATTTTGAGAAAAATTCTTGTTTTCAAATAAATGTTTTTTGAGCTATGACGAAGTGTTTTCTTTTGGTCGTATCAAAACTAGTTCATTTTGCAAAACTGCAATGGAAACACGTATCACACAAGTAACATGATCAACAACCAGACGTTGCCACTGTTGCAAACCACAAACAAGACAACAGGGAGTAGATGAAGGATCATGAAATGGCTTGAGGACTGGAAATGAGGAGCACCGGATGGCGTAACCGACACAGACCCTGAAAACAGTTGAATACGAGTGGTTTTCAGTTGCTATTTGTTATTTTCCCTTTATTGTGGCACACTCTACTAAATTAAAAGTACCTACATCTCCATGTTTCATTTTGTTAACATAATTGTTCTACAGGCAAGTTTAAAAAAAGTATTTTTGCCCACCAGAGTTGTGTGAATGCACAAAATGTCAGGCTGCAAACAGTAACCTACGTCTCTAAAGAATTCACCCTTGACGTACATTTTTTCATATCTTATCTTATGGACCCAAATGTAATATTAAGGTTCCAGAGTATGCAAAACTTTCTTTTTTATAGACGTTACGTGAGCATATAGAGAGCCATCACAACCAAATCTCCTCCACTCAGCTAAAGAATCAAAATCCTGATGAATTCTGCACTGCCACAAAGGCTGCAGCAGGAAGGTCACTCATGTGTTTGTCACTCAGAAAACCTTGACAGCTTAACAATAGTGCAGGAAGTGCCAGCCGATGATGTACTGTTTGGATGTCTCCTTTTTTTGCTATGAAATGTCAGCTGTGAGCAGCAAACTGCAGTTGGACAGATGGAGCATCAGATGGGAGAGACGTGTGTGTGGAGCCGGCAGGGTGCAAACTTATAATCAGCTGCCACCAAAATACTGGCAAAGAAATTTATCAGCTGATGACAAACTGCTCTGCAAATCAGATTTGCAACTGATCAGATTACGAAGAGAGCATCTCTCAGTTTGCAAATGTGCAATCAGACAAGTCCTGAAAAGAGCAATTACTGTCTGTAGTGGGCATTGAAACCGGTTCAACAAAGTCATTACATAGTGAAACCAGACAAGCAGTCCTCATTCGTGTTGCATCACAGTTAACATTTCACATCAATGAGCAGCAAAGGACAGGTGTTACTTTAAATAAATGTCTGCTTCAAGCAAGATTTCCTTTAAATGATCAAAGAACTTTCCCATCTATCAATGCCGGCTGAAAACCACAATTTAAATACTGAAGCAAGTTAACAAAATGCCACAGATTAACTACAATGTGCAACAATATTTAGCCATGAAATCCAGCCTGTGTTTGTGCTTAGTACAGTTTTCACAAGGTTAACAGAGAGAAGAAACTAACGCGCAGACTGGGGCCATTTAGTTTTAAGACTACAAGAAGAAGCACTCGACCGATAATTAGAACAGCGCAATTGTATTTGGCATAACAAAAGGCAGAGGAGGCTGAGTGGACGCTTTCTCCTTAACCTGCTAATTTACAGCCGGACTGAAAGCAGGACGCAGAGATCAATCCTCATAGATGTAAGCAATTTATATTAACAAGTGAAACTCGTGTCCTTGCCCAGTGCTTGAACAGAAGCCAGCTGAACGTCAATGGTTGGTTCTTGAATATGCTTTCATCTGATGCTGGAGGATTTTTACAGAGAATGTTAAACATGGAAATGTGCTCTTTAAGTAGTTTAACGTTAACTTTGACAAAACATACAACTTAGATATTATGTAGTAACCATAAGTTGGATGTAATTACATAGTTTTGATTGTTCTGGGTCATTTAAATCTTAACCAAAGTGACCTCAAATGGGTTTTTATAGAAATCTCACAGCAGTAGACAGTCGTCTCTTCGGGGTTCTTTAATTGCAGATTTTTCTGTGGTACAAAACTCCAAAACATTCATGAAAAATTTGCCTACTCATCAATTTTGTTTTGTAGAGAATACTTGAACTATTTAAAAGATAATGCACCTGAAATACCTAGATACTGGCTGACATTTGCAAAACAGCCAATCCAGGAGTGCCAATCATTTTCCTCACCACTGACTGCCTGAATATTGATATCTGTGTTGGTGTCGTTTCCACGTATTAATGTAAATTAAGGTACTTTTGGTGTTTGAATTATTAAAACGGGCAGGTAACAGCGTTTTTAGATGGGCTTTCAAGTATTCACAAATTTCAGCAGTTTGCAAGTGGTTACTGGGAGTCCAATGTAATTGGGAAAAGTTATAGAGAAACATTTTTTTCCAGTTAATGAAATAACGTAAACTGCTATAGTTCAAGATAAGTCTGCTCTTCTCACCAGTGGAAGCAGTTTGGAAATAATTGGGCTTGATTTCATCTCAGAATTCAACAGGAAACTGGATTTGGGGCACACCATGGACCAAGTAGGTATTTTAAATCATATATTTAGTTTGCAATTAACTTTATAGAAGGAAATAATACCAGGATTTTCCTGAATTGTAGCAAATAGTTGGTAATATTCCAATTTACAAAATACTTACTTCAAGTACAAGAATAATCAGAAATGCTGCTCTGAAACCCAAATGAATACATTTAATTAAGACTACAAGAAGAAGCACTGGAAAGCAAAATAACCTTGGAAAGCAATGACAAGGTAAAGATCCATTGCATATAATAAACACTAAATTTCTTTTCAGAGAGTTGCTTGTTGGTAGTATGTCACTTAAACCATGGCTTGTTTTCTTTAAATGTAAAAACGAGCAATAACAGACTACATTAATAAGGGATTAAAACTGTGATACATAATGAAAATCTCAGTGACTCCCTTTGAAAAGCAAAGGTGTTCCTTTTTAAAATCACGTTACTCATAATACTCAGCGTCGTCTGAAGCTTTTCCAGTTTCTCCTGTTTGCTTCAGATTTATTTTTAGATGCTCTAAAATTACCTCAGGTTTGATTTACATGTTTTCCACTTCTTATGATAGTGAAATACCTGATAATTGAGAGAATGTGATTTTATAAATCCCTACACATCCTCAGTGTATATGGCAGTGTGGCTGCTCAATCTGCTGACAGTGTGTGTTTTTTGTGCTGCTCACCCTTGCGTCACAATCACCTCCATGCATATTTATAGACATCTGTGGGCTTTTCCATATGTTGAATATTTGCCAAAAAAGAAATAAACAAAACAAAAAAAAAAACGTATGCAGTCTCAGAAACAGGCTTTCTACACTCTTTAATATTATACTTTATTTTTACATTTCCAAGCAGCCATGTGCTGTAATATTATAGTCAGGCTAAAATGAAATGTGAATCATATTTAATCCAGTTTCCACTTCTTAGGCTGCTGCTAAGAATATCTGCCCTTTACAGGTAAATGGCAGTTTTTTTAATTAGTTTTGAGATTATAGCAACACTTTATTATGATAGTGGCTCATGAAACCCAGAGTGTAATATAAATCTATAAAAGGTATTTGAGAATATTAGAACTTGTTGTTGTCAAAAGAATATATAAAAGAGCAGAAAAAGGGTCAAGTTGTGCAGGAATTAAGATTTTAGCATAATTCTGTGTTGTTCTGTAAAATATTTGTGCAGTCTGCAGCATTATTCAGCTTCTCTTGCATATATTCCACATTTTTCTGCAGCAAAACACAAAAACAAACAAACTGTGCACCATTCGTCAGATGAAAAATTGGTTTGGCAACATTTTGTTTTCCTCAGTTGTTCAGTTCATGTACAGTCTGATAAATTATTCGTTGCAGTCAAATAATATAGCCCTGATCCAATAGAATAAAGCTTTTTGATTACTAAAAGATAAAAACACTAAAGTTCAACATCCTTATCATTATTTTGACACAGAATCCCAATAGTTTTTTTTTGTTTGTTTTGTTTTCTGTGACTGACTTCACTTCTGGACAAAATTACAGGGAAAAAAATTCAGATATTAATTGTTTATCATGAGACTATTATTACTATTATTTTGTATATCCAGTACAGGCAGCCATGGATGGGATATTTTTGGTATGAAACCTATTGCTTATCATTAATAGTGTGCAGAATATGGTGTCCACTATTCCCGCATGCTTTCTTAACACATGTGACGTCACACTTCCATAAACTTTGTAACAGACAGCCATCTTGGCAGGGAGTTGCTATGAAATTGATATGACAACAATAAACAAATCACAAAGTTAGAACTCGCTCTCACCTCATTCCTAATTTCTAAACAGCATAAGTACAACTATTACACAATCGTACTGTGTAATACTAAGATAAATATCAATGATATTTAGTGTAGTACTGTAGTAGCTGCTAGCTAAGATGGACATGTAGCCTATATGTGTATGCTACATGTATTTACTCTTCCAGTCATCAGAACCTTGTTATTTACACGAAGAGTTCGTACGTCCTTTACAAATCCGTTTAAATGTTGATTGTATGCGTCCATAGATTTCAGGCTATGAAGCTCCTCCACGGTGTAGCACTCCTTGTGTTTACCAGGTAGTTATCTGTATCGTAGTTTGAGATCGGAGGCAGCTTGTCCACATCGTCTGAAATGTTTTCCTTCTCCGTCTCATACGAGTTAATCCCGACAGCAGCCATTTTGTTCATGTGTTGATATTGGTCAAGAGTATCCATGTTTCCTTTTTGTTGGTCTCAAATTGCGAATGCCTACTAAGATGGCGCAGATCACTTCTGGTTCAGACTTGTGGGAACTATGAATAGGAGGCATTACTGCAAGATTAATGACTAGACACCATCAACTTCCTTTAAGGAGACATTTCATTCAAAATCTACTTTTTTACCCCTTAAATATATTTGTTGTGGTCTGCGAGTCTCTAGGAGTGCATTATAGTTGAATTTAGTGTCTCCTAGTGCCGCGTGGATATCTCTATAGTGATATTCTTCAATCTGTTTCGTTTTCTCCATACATCGTTGCATTTTGTGAACCATTCCACCACAATATTTGTTGAGGATCGGCTAAACAATGTCATGGACTTTCAGCTAACAAATTGTCCGCCATTTTTATTTCTCACAAAGGTTTTGTTGTTGCTGTTTGTAACCATTTGTCTGCCATGATGCTTTGGGAACATTTGTTGTGAATTAATGCAAGATAAATTGAACTGAAGTTGAATTCAATGTAATATCTCAACCAGATTTTAATTTAAATGCCAAAAAGTGCAACAAACCAGCATCAGTATAATAGTTCTGACATGATGGTATAATGATAATATTCTAATCATATTGAGCATTCTGTAAAAATAGGGATGCATGGGTGCACATTAGATCATTTATACTGCACTTTGCTTCCTTCCATTACTTCAGATTATAAGCATGCTGACCACCTCTACTGTAAGCAAGAGCTGGGTAAAATATTTACCATCCCTTTAATGTCGTTCTTTTAATTTGCTGCAGAAAAGCATTTTCCCTCGTGTATCCTTCATGTGTTATTGTTTAATTTTTTTTTGCTGTTGCAAGTTACTGTTATTTAATTCATCATTAGACCTTAATTTGCAGAGGTTATGTTGAATTATTCAAAAGTGCTTCCTTAGGTTTTTTCCCTTCCCAGTAATTTGCTTATCAGGGATTTGTGGTTCCTTTCCTAATAATTAAGAACAGAGCGGAATAATCTATCAGCATTCCTGCAGCAATGAGGTCATTTGTTTCTACCTCTCAGAAGGGATGTAGGAAAGTTCTTGAATAAACTTAAACATTCCCAGTGCAATTCTGCGTTACATTCTGTAAACAAAATAAATTATCCTGAACAGGACGTGGAACTTGTTTGCAATGGGTTTCTGTATTTGTTTATTTCCAGTGAGGTAGTTCTCATGTCTAAGGGATGCAATTCGTTTGTTTTAAGCAACTTGAGGTATTTTTAAGTTTTGGTTGACTGAATGAGAATTTTTACTGCAGGAAAGAAAATTCATCTAGAGCAGGCAAAGTGAAAATAAGGTTTTATATTTTACATCAACATAATTTGGGGGCAAAGGGAACAATAAGCAGATGAAAAGCCCTTGATTTCCCTTTTCTTGTTTTTGTCATAATGAAAATAGGATTTAAATAAAAGTTAAATTATTGTTTGTAAATTTATCCTGGTTATGATTGTATTTCAAATGTGCTAAAATGTGAAAACAACACTTTTACAGACTGAAAATATTGCGTGAGACAAAAGCGCAGCAGCACTTATTCTGCATACCATTATTAATATTACTGTAGGTGTATGGAGGAACAGAAATGCCAAAATTAAAAATAGAGTAAATAAAAATATTTACTCTGCAAAAACAAAGATACCTATTCAGTTTAAATGCTTAAGATCTGTAAAAACAAATGTAGCATAAGTTCCATGTTTTCAGTTTCTACTTGTAACAAGACTTATTTTTAGTTCTTCAATATGGTGTTAAATTGTTTAGTGAAAATATTTATAAAGATTTTTATGATATATAAATATAAAATGTTTCTCAATTGCATTAGGCTACACACATCTACATTCGAGCTGTTTCCTATTTACATTTTTGTGGTAAGATGATAAGAAAAACCTCATGGTTACACCAAATTATTACAAGTAAAAAAATAAAATATCAGTATATTCCACATTTTTTTGCATTGCAATCTTTAAGAAAGCCCTTCATATATTTCTATATTTATTTTTAATCCTGGTGATCCAAGGTCACCACAGCAATAGTAATAGGACATTTTCCTAAATTCTGTATCATTTTTATGCAGTTGGCAATTAATAACATTAGAAAAAAAACCTATATGGCACTTTAAATCACAACACAAGTTAATTTCCAAAGTTACAAGCAGTGATTTAGTGTGTAAAGTTAAATTTCTTCATTAAAATAGAGCATAAGTGGCTCTGCTTTATTCTTCAGCTATGGGAAGAAAAACAGAAATGTCTCCACATAAACTTGTCGTGCCAATTCAGGTCACTGAGAACATTTCGTTAGTGATACAGGTCTTTCACTCTGTTGTATCACATTTAGCTGCCGGCGCCATGTCAAGTACAACTGCTGAACTCAGCAGCGTTTATGATTACAGCGTGATGGAGACGGAGGAGAAAAGTCATCACAGTAATCTCACACCAGCCCAAACACCATTTCAAGGTAAACTGCTCATAATCACCAGGTTGAAAATAAGGAGATACATCTTGCCTTTAAAGGACAAATGGCACTATCTGCAGGCTGAAATGTCCTGCGACGTAATGGCTGCTGGACTTCCTATGGCTTTCTTCTCTTTTTACAAAATGTCAAAGTTGCTGAACATCAATTGAGCTAATTGAAGTCCTGTTGACTGACATCCAAGATGTGGATCTATGCCTCTCCTCCAGATTTGTCATAAACCTCTGGCTGCCTCCTTCAATGCTCTCCTTGTCCCTCCTGACTGCCTAATCTGATAGGTTTGCTATAGATTTGGCCATACACTTTCCAGTTTCAGATGATGCATTGAACAGTGACCTGTAAGGTTTTCTGAGCTAACCCTGTTTTAACCACTTCTACAACCTTAGTCCTTGTCAAAAGCCAGTTGACAGCTTTGTCTGGGACAAGTTAATATTATATGCCCCCCAGTCACAGCATGCTATATCTAGTAGAAAATTAATTAATGTTTGTCATTTAAAAATATGACTTTTCTTCCCCCTAATTCTTCTCTCCCGTTCTTCCCTCTCCTTTGTGCTAAATACTATGGTTTTTAAAGGTGACCTATTATACTTCCTTAAACAGGTTCGGATAGGTCTCCATGCTATATAAAGCATGTTTATTACAAAATCACTCTTAGATAATGAGATTATATTCTGCTCAGTTCTGCCTCTTTTAGGCTCCTTTCAGAATGAGATGTTCTAGGGCCTCTGCCCCTTTAATTGTAAAGAAGCTGCTTAGTTAAAATATCAGTATTGGTGCTTCTAAATTAATCTGAACTTGTTTTCTTTGGATTATTTGAGATCTGAAAGCACTGCATCTTTTTTGTTATTTTGACCATTTCTCTTTTTCTGCAAATAAATACAAAATCTTTGCTTGGAATTTAAGAGACATGTTGTCAGCAGTTCATTTTACTCAAACATAAACCTATAAAATGTTAAATCTCAGAAACTGATCATTTTAAGTGGTCTCTTAATTTTCCCAGAGCTGTATAAAATATAATATTCTCTGGCTGCAAGGAGTTGCTAATTTCAGTTAATTTCATTCAAAATGTAATTTATTGATGCATTTAAATTCATTACAGTTCTACTCTCAAGATTTGGACATTTTATGAATATTCTTTCATAAAATTTTAATTTTTAAGAGTCTATACACTAGTCAATGGCTAATCTGGCCCTAAACAATATATTAACTAACCAGTAATGAAGATCAACAAAGATAAAAATAAATAAATAAAGATGAAACAATTCTGACATAGGCAGATCAGAAAAATGCTAATAAAATACTGTTTCTGTGTGGAAAAGTTTTATCTTGTGATGGTTTCAGAGACAGAATTAGCTTAACAGCTAATCAGCAAGTTGAGAAAATAGAACAAACTTTTCAAAGACACAGCTCTTCATTGAATCTAAAAATGTTCTTTTATAATTGATACGGTTTCTAGATCAGGGTGGGTTTCACGTGGGTGACCGTCTGACTCACAGCAGAGAGCGAAGACAGTGTCACACAGAACCGCCTCGAATCTGGGTCTCCAGACGATGACTCACAAGGTGCAGAGGGGACGCAGCGGTGCAACATTGCTTTGACTCGCCAAGTCACAACAAAACCCTATAGGAACCGCGTTGATCCTGTTCTATATGCCACCGCTACTGACACAATGAGATCAGCGTGCAGGAGCTGTAGGACATGGTTTGGAATCTGCCTAACTTTGTTATTGGAGCTGATTTGGTTTGCATATGCAGCGAAAGCAATACAAACACAGTAATGGAAAACAATAGGAGGAAAACTACAAAATTCTCTGAAATTTACACTGCAAAGCACCCCTGGCAGAATACAACGTGTCTCTGCTGTAGTCTCATCCTTCATAAAGCTCGGCGCAATATGATTAACAACTGAATAAGCTTGTATCTGTTGGCGAGTTTTAAAATATAAATGAATTTTATGGCAGAAGCAATAAAAACCGTCTTCTTTGTTTGGTTTGATTTAATATGCTTGGGACTCTGCTGGTTTAGCGGAAGACTATTATTCATATGGCTTTATTTGCTCCTGGTATTATGCAAGTTTGTTTGTTCATACTGCCCATTCTGATGAAGCAATGCTGTTTGTGCAAATGGCTGCACAAAGGTCAGAACAGAAAGGATCGTATCAACATTTCTGCTAAATGATTTATATGGTGATGTTTGTGAACCACAGCAGCTTCTCATTCTGAATCTTAGCCCCTCAGCAAACTCAAATTTAACATTAATAATAGTCCAAATATTTTGAGAAATAGCCACTCTCAATGTAACTCTGGCTTTATTTGCCTTCAATGCAAAAACACAAACTCATACACAAAATTACACAAAAGGTAATTTGGTCTAGTTTCTATATCTTAGTACACTTGACATAAGATAAACCTACCTTACAAATAACTTTTCAGCAAGATATAGAAGCTTCTTTTGAGTCAATCATTCCTTAATATTCAATAAAATGTACTAGTTCCATTGGCAGATTATTTTCACTTACAACAAAACATTTTTCCAATGTTACTTTTTCCATTAATATAAAAGAAATATTGACTTAAAAAAAGCTCCTATATCTTGCTGAAAAGCTATCTAAAATTTAGTTTTATCTTATTTTAAGTGTAGTAAGATATTTGCACTGGAATCTAAACCATAAATACTTGGCAATATTGTGTTTTTGTATTATTTTGCAGAATTCACTCTGACCATCTGACCTTTGGAGGAAACTTTACAGAAACACTGCACTCAGAATGAAAAGTCAATATGTTCAAAGAAGCATGCACAAAACTGCAGAGAAAGCCTCTCCATTGAGTCTGTCTGAAGTGCTGTCAGAGTCGTAATGACAAGATGTGAAGCTTCAGCAATTGCCCAGGGCAATTACAGTGGGAGAAATCTGAGAACAAGTGAGTCCTGAAAGGAAATGTACCAAAGACACTTTGATTCACAGCACAGATATTATCCAGTAACTGTTTGCTGTTTACAACAATTCAACCTAGAGGTACACCGATCAAACTTTTGAGGGAAATTTACAGCCAGCCATCAGAATTTGTTTTGGCACGCCACTTAAGACTCCAGAAATGTTTTATTGTCGCAGCAGTGTGTTATAGATCTGAAACAGGGTCTCCTACCAGTGGCATGTGCCAGAAAAACCTCCAAAGTTTCCACTCTTACCTGTAGACTACATCCAAACTAAGTCAGAAAAACGCAATTTCAAAATTAAAATGAGTTAGCATAATATTAAAACTATAGAGTCTTTAAATTGTAGAATCAGAATCAGCTTGTTTGGCATAACTTTGTGCAAGAAATACAGGAAATTCATTTTGGATTTTCATGCTCACACCAGGTGTTGTCCATCAAAAATGTGTCAATATTCCGCTACTGTAAAAAAACAAAGAACAAATTTGCAGTTTGACTGTTTTCACTAAATTAGATCCTCAATCAAAATCACAAGTGAATAAGTTTGTTCTCCTGATAAATCATTAAACAACATGCCGCACCATCATCTTCCTGTCGCCTTTTTCTTTGTCGTTTGAGCCAGTTTTAACCTTTGGCTGTTGATCATGTGATGCAAAGAAAGTGTTTCCATTGCTATTTTGAAAAATAAACTTCATCCTAGTGCCAAAACCTTTTTATCAAAAACCGAGTTTGTTTTGGGGTTTTTTTGTTTCCATTAAGTGGATTTATTTATGTAATTCCAGTATTTTCTATTATGTAATTAATTGAAACACAGCTAGTGTAACGACATCAAACATAAATATACATACTTTAGAGGTGATGTTGATAGTTCATATATGTGTAGCTTTATTTTGCATTGGAGTAGTTGACGGATCTGGCTGCAAGGAGTTGCAAATTTCAGTTAATTTCATTCAAAATGTCATTTATTAATACATTTAAATTCATTACAGTTCTACTCCAAAGATTTGGACCAGAAAGGTTCATGCTCAAACTCCTAGTTCCATTAAAAATTATACTCAAATGCCAACTATTAGGACTTACAGTATAAGAATAATCTGATTCTATGGAGGTAGAATATTTGCATTTGCATCATTTATATTAAGCATAACTTAATTTTATGGTAAGACAAAATGACTTCCAGCCAAGGCAAGCAGAATCTTCTGAGAAATCTCTTGGTCCAACCATCTTTGTCGTCTTCTCAGAACTGCCTTTAATGTGGGTAAGCCCCACCCATCTGATCCTGCTCGCAAATGCTTTCAGTGCTGTATGAAAGCATTCGCGACTGGAAACATAAATCTGCTCCATCTCAGCTGTATCCCTTTTTGGTGCACTTAAACTGAGATCTGATTACCATACATTTTGAAACCAAAATCGTCCTCTCTGCAAGCTTCATCAAAATAATCCGCAGTGTGCGTATGTGATCTGTAATCCACACTAATGGATCTTTAAGGGAGCACAAGGTGAGTAATGGCTTAACGAGATCAGTACTGAGATCACAAAGTCTTTAGAGGAGACTTCTGCAAGGTGAATCACAGACTCGGTCACGTCAACTTGTGTTGAGAACAGTCATTCTAAATATTTGACAAATATTTTATGTCCATATGAAGAAAAATATGAGAACAGTGAATAAAATAACTCTTTTACTGCTTTTCACAACTATATACAGCTCTGGAAAAAATGAAGAGCTCACTGCATTGAACCCCGTTTAAAACCTGATGGTTATTCCACCAAATATTGATTTCTGAACTGAGTTAAAACATTAGTATCGTTTCTAAATGAATATGAACTTGTTCTCTTTGGATTATATGAGGTCTGACAGCCACACACATAAAAGGAGAGAAACTCGCACTCCAACTTTAAACACTGGCAATGAACTTTTGAGATCAGGTCAAAAACCTCTCCGCCTTATTTAATCCAATAATAAACTGCTGAGAGTTAAGGAGAACTGGATCATTCACAATCGACAAAGTGTTCCTCATTTGTATTTTCAAGTAAAAGCAAAAAGTTGTCATACAATTAGAATGTCAAAGTATGTTTCGTTAGTGTTAGGGCTTTACAAAATAAAAGTTAATTCCTTGCCAATTTGATAAAGAATCTCTTACTCTTCAGTAAGCAGATTAACAGTCACTATAACTGTAGTCCAAGTAGAGCTGTAACGATTCCTAGAATGATTCGACTACTTCAATTATTAAAATTCCTCGAGGCAAATTATCTGACTCAAAGCTTTGTTAAATTATGTTTTATTATTTAGCGCACCGTGTTCCAGACGGATGATTATTTGTGTTGCGCAATGCTCTCACTTCCATCTCTGCATGACGAATGCAGTGTAACAGCATAACCTCAGATTTTCAAGCTTGGTCCAGGGTAATATGTGGAATTTCATTAATTTATGATCATGTTTGGGTTTTTAGAGTTTTTCGGGGATCAATACAGTATTAATACAGGTGAGCAAATAGACTGAACACTGCGGGCTGATCTGCCATAGTAGTTGATGATTAACGTAAGAGTAGCTTTACAGATGAACCGGAAAATAAATTTCATATCAGTCTAGTCACAACACATGTGTGGCAGAGCGCATCGCGGCGGTACAAAGGTGGTAAATGTGTCTCTGTGTTTGACAAAGGAACCAAATCCAGTCGTTCACATGGACATAAAAGCTATAAATAGCTGGGAAGAATAGAGTTAATCTATTAAACTGAAGATGAATACATGAACTAAAAACTGAAGTATAAACATTTATTTTTACAAATGTGTTTGTGAGCCGACTCTTCATTATGAAATTGAATAAAATTTCAGATTTTTGTATAATTTTATGTCCAGGTTAATTTAAAAATTTAGCTATTATTATTATATGTACATTTTCTCAACTACAGTAAAAAGTAATTGTTAGGGATCCTGAAATATGTAAAAAAACAAAAAAAAAACTGGCCGATGTAGATATCCGATATTAATATGCTGTTATGGCAGTATTTATTTTTATTCGATTACAATAATTGTTAGAATACTTGATTACTAAAATAATTGTGTACAACAACCCAGTCTAAGAGTTATCCTGTCATTTGATTGAATCTTGTAGACTGGATGCAAAGTCCCTCTGACTTTTGAAGACATTTGTTGATTCTCCACTCTGAAAGTCACATTTTAAAGCAGACATTAAATCTGCAGGGAGCTGAAAAGGTGAACAGTTCAATCATCAATCAAAAAAGTGACCACTCCAACTTGACCTAATCAAGTGATCACTTGTCAATGCCAATTAGTGTGATGACACAGGAGGGACATGGTCCTTCCATCATTACATCAAAGTTTCTACTTTATTTTGCCCAACATTGATTACACCCACTCTCCAAAATGAGACAAAGCAGCTCAATCAACTGATGAACTCCTCATAGTACATTGAAGCCTCTGAAGACAAGGATGCATATTAATGCAATCATTCATTTGGTTTGCATTCATTTACAGATCCACCTGTAAACAAAGTAAACTAATTTGTTCAAGATTTTAAAAAGATGATAAGAACTCTGGTGTGCTCAATTTCTGAAGCACAAGGCCTTAAAAATCCTCCAAATAAACCATCACATCAGAATATTTTCAGGCTTGGACCAAATCAATGAGTCTTTCTGACCATGCTGCTTTGAACTAAGTGAGTGTGACGCAAGAGTTACTGCACTTCTTTTGTAAAAGAACTAGAACAATCTTAGTGGTCATATTTTTGCCTCCTTTAGTTCATTTCTTTTCAGGTCTTCTGCCACTATTTGATGGATTTCCGGCACCTGCAGCTCTCAAAACAACAGATAAATAAGATGTATACCAGCGTCCTGAATCCACCTGCAGTTCAGACTGACCTTAAAGAGCGCTGTAGTATAAAAGTTGCACATGAATGCATCAAGAAATGTACCGCAACTAGTGGCCTGGTGTCACATTGGCAGAGAAAAAGAAAAATATGTCAGGCAAGTTATTCAATGCTGACTTTTTCCTCTGACAAATGTAGTCAGTATTCAGAAGTCACTGGTTGAGTCAAGCAACCACTTTGGGGTTTTTTGTCCTTGGAAAATTTTGCCAAAAGTTGGAAAATAATATACAAGTAGTATAAGAGGAGACAAAAAACAAGAAGAAATCCCTGCAGGAATGTAAACACTGAACCATGATCTCCAGTGTTGTAGAAATAATGGAAAAGCAAAATGTACTGACAGCAGAAATGGGGGAGATTCTTCTAAAACTGTACCAGAAAAACACAGGCAAAGGATGTTCAACTTGGCTCTATAAAAACTGACAGATTGATAAGTTTACGGTACATTCTGCTAGGTTGGTTGGTCTACTTAGAGATTATTAGCAAAACACTTGCATAACGAGTGGCATCTTCTGCTAAAAGCATTACCCAGCTCTTCAATGGAGCTGGTGGATACAACTGATTTTATTAATTTCTTAAGAAAGTTAAAATACTCTCACTGATAAAGCTAAGCAACTTGAAGAAAACATACTTTGCTACATTCACATCTTCACCAAATACCGGATCTTGCCAAATTCAAGTTTTGACCATTTTTCCTCATGCAAACCAAAATGTGACCAACCTATAAATTATCCAGCGTTGGAATCGTCTTTCATTTATTTTTCAAACAGAGAGTTTATAAAAGGACAGATTGCATTGTGCAAAGGAATCAGCTGCAATTACGATATAGCTCACAGATATTATGATGACAACTGTTACTCAACATATTGTGTGGCTCAGAGTACAACGATTATTAGCGGGACTCAATTAGCTACCCTGCACTCTGCTGCTTCGCCAAAAGTTGTCATACAAGTTGTCTTAAAGCAACAGAGGCTCAATTTAAAGGCGTTAAAATTCTTTTATGTCATATGTCATATATGCAGAATTTTATAACTACTGAAGGTAACGCAACTACTTGATTGTGCTATACAATGACACTATATGCCTAAAAAATATGTAAAACTGCCCCTTTAACATGCCAACTTTACTTTTTAAGCAGCATTATCTTCATGACAGCAAAGGGCCGGTCCAAAAGTCCAAAAGAGAATTAGCCCAGTAGTGAAAGGACCACAAGTTAAGATGTTACAATTAGAGTCAAACTTGGAAAAATGGTACAGTACCCTGATATGTGAGGTTGTTGCATACATACTCCACCATTTCCTCAGAATGTTTCAGAAACTCTTCGACATTTGTCATAAAGAGCTTAAATAACTGTCGGTGTCATACTGAGCACAACACTCAGAACCAATATTTTCCTACAATAAATTCACAACAACAGAGTTTATAAGATAATAATCACACACTGTGTGTCCCAAGCTTTAAATACACTCTGTCAAATTATTCAGTGGCACCAAAACCTGCAAAAACACCTCATCACATTTAATTTTTCTCTCAAAAAAAGACAAAAACAAATGTTTTGTATGAGGAACATTCCTGCAGCTGTTGTGAATAGATTGATATAAAAAAAACTTAAGTGTGGGTGTAAAATATACATTTACAGTTTTCTTACAATCAGAGCAAATCTAATCAATCTGAACACGGGCGCTCTAAAGATTACAATCTAACAGCTGTGGAGGTTTTTCTCATTTAACCAGTCAGTCATTGAAATTTTACTGTCAACAAGTTTCTAAACTCAATAGCTTGTCGTAAATTAATAGGCTTTGGTGTGTGACGGATTTGATGCAATTACAGTTTGTTTCCATGATGGGAAATGTGAGCTTACATAACTGAGCTGTTTAAAGTTATGCAATTCTACATCATTTTCTCCAACTCTCCTGTGATATTTAACCACAGGAATTTCCAAATAAAAAAAATAATATTTTCTACTAGTTCAGTCTAAAAATAATTTGAACATTTATTTAATCTACCAGCTTAATATTCATGAATGTGGACTTCCAACTGGAGGTGCTGAGATGAAACTATTTTATAAGCAAACTAAGTTGTTTAATCAATAGATAATTACAGTCCACAGTATGTGGGTCAATATCCTTATCGAAAGTTGCCAGAAAAGGGGAGGGCAAATGTAGAATGATGTCAAATGGGAATGCTTTATCAGTGAAAACTTTATAATGTCCAAGAATAAACTGGGGGGAAATGTTTTTGAAATAAAAGAGCAGAGCTGCTACACATTAAAATCAAAATTCTGCACTTTCACAGAATAAAACTTAATACATTTAATGCATTTTAAAGCATTGCTATGTTGCTATAAACTTATAGCAGAAATATAGTTATAGAGCTTCAACTGTGTCACCAGGAAAGACAGACAAGGGGCAGATGAACCAATGAAGGATGGAGGAACAGACAAGTTAAAGCAAAAAACAGAAAAATGGACTACTAAACCACTGGATAGACAGACAGACGGCTGAACAGAAAAACAGATGGACATGCAGACAAATGGCTGGACAGACAGATGGACGGAGGGAAACACAGATGGACAAACCCAGCTGGGTGGATGGACAACACAACGACTGAAAAACCAAATGATGGACAAATTGGTGGACACAGAATGTTGGACAATTGGAAAAATAAATGGATGGACAAACAGAAGAGTGGAAAAATTAATGACTGGTCCAATAAATGAAGAAAGACATGGACAAATGGACATATTGTGAATAAGTGGATAGATGGACAATGTGATTAAGCCTGTCACCACAGCTACAAATTTTGCGGGACGATAGATTGTCCCAGACGTTATTGCAAAAAACGATAATATTGTTGGTTTGAGACAATTTTAACGTACTATAATGTCAATAATGGAAGAACATATTCTCAAAAATTGATAAACTTTAAATTCTAATGAACATTTAACACTGGAACTGGAAGACATTTTAAATATCAAAATAGACAAAACAACGGAAATAACAAATAAAATGAATTATAAAGTCTCTATAAAAAATGTCCTAAAAAACATGGCTAGTTGAGGCCAAAGCACCAGACTGAAGACTTTCGTCATCCAGTTTTTGGTAGAAACATAGAGAAAAAAGAAAAAGAAAAACAATAAATCATGCAAACGGAAGTTACTGAGTTTGTTTTAATTTATCATGTGATTTATTGATAAATTGGTTATTGCGACAGGCATAAATGCAACTGCACAAAAAAAACTTTCATGTTTCCATTCCATAAAGAATGATACATTCGTTCTTAATATATTACCATACAATCTATTCACACTCATGCAGATGTTCTATGTTTGGTAAGCCAACCAGCATTAAACAGTAAACAAGCATTACTGGGCCAAGAAATGTCTTAAAAACATTCTTCAAAGTTTAATGTACTAATGAGGAGAGTTACCAGATGGGTAGAGCCTGTGGTTTCATCAATAAAAGATACATGACTTCAAATCAGATGGCAGAAAGGTAGAGGTGATATATCGATATGTTTATCAAAAATAAGACAGTTGGACTTGCAGTGAGAAAAATGGAAGGGGAAGAAAAAACAAAGCTCCCAAATCTAGAGGCAGTTTTTAGAAGACGCTTTCTTTGAGCAGAGGGTCAAGAAAAAGTCAGCATCTTCTAGGAAGAACATGATTTTCATGCAGGACAGTACTCCACTGTTTGGCAAGCCAATAAAGGCCTTAAAGATGAAAGAATAATGACGTGGTTCTTCCTCACCTGCACCATTAATAAAAACTTATAATGGGAGGTTTAATGTAAAGGAGGACAGTAAACTTCTCTGAACAGTGCATGGGAGGCTGCGGTTGCTGCACAAGATCATCAGCAGATCAAGATGGCAGAAGTCACCATGGCTGAAGGGTATTAATAATTTAGTCATATAATAACCCTGGGCAGTAATTGTTCTCCTTTATTAGTCGATATTCCAGCCAACCAAATCCTCTCTTTCACTGTCTTTTATGTTCAGTGTTGATGTTTAACATTTTCAACTGAATTAGGAAACTACTTCTCTAAACCTGCGAAGTTTTCAAACCATGAATGTTTTGTTTTCTACTACTTCCTGTAGTAGGAGAATGTAGTAGTTACTGTAGTTTCTGACAGTAACTACTGACAGAAACTACTTTCTGTCAGTAGTTTCTGTTACGACTGACAGAAACGACAAATCTTTGTCGTTTCTATCAGTAGTAACTGCTGATCACGTAACTCGTATGATGCAAAAGAAGTGTTTCCATTGCAGTTTTGCGAAATACATCTATTTTGATACAGCTGAAAACCCATCTCATCTTGGTGCAATTTTTCTTTATCAAAACACGTGAGTTTTTCCAGAATTGGAGTCTAATTTCAATTTGCGCAATTCTATTATCAATGGAAACACAGCTAATGAGATTTACTGCAGCATCTCTTATCATCTACATTCATCTGTACAGTCCATGTTTCATTGCGGTTTGTGAAGAAACATCCACTGTTCATGCATGCATTATAGCCTATGGTGCAGAAAATCCCAGAATCAGGCCTCAGCATCTTCACAGATCTCCATAATTTAACCCTGTGTGCAAACCAGAGAAGTGAGTGAGATACTTCAAGGTCACTGTCCAAGGCAGACAGGGGGATGGGGCTTTACAGCGAGATGAGAAGCCATAACTCAAAATGATTGGCTTGGCTGTGAGCTGCATCCACAACTGGTCTGCAGACTGGTTTCCAGTCAAACCTGAGATTCCAGAAGTTTCCTGTTCACAAGTAGGACAGTAAACTTGAATTTCTAATGCAGCTCACGCTTCCTTTAAAGTAAACAGCTTGTTCTTTCTGGATTGTACAAACACTCTTGGCACTGTGCAGTTTAATTAGAGGCATGAAAAACTTGGCATCCTGATTTTGTCAATACCATTACTGACAATTTGACCTAAATAGATGATGGCTGTCTTAAACTCTGCCAAAATAAAATAATGCAGTTAGATTTAAAGATTTATAAACTACAGAGAACAGCTATTTAAGAGTGGCAAAAAGCAAACTTTTATTGGTAATTAAAATACTGGGGATTCTTATTACACTAGATTTAGTATCAGAAAGCAACAGTGGTTTACTGTTCTGGGATCTCAACATTATTTTCCTCTCTGTCCAACATGATAACAAAACCCAACCATATATTTCTGTTACAAAATAATAAATTTGCTCAAGGAATTTACCCATGAGAGATAAAAACCAATATCAAATCAATGGCCAAACCTTTGGACAGACACCAACTCTAAGAAATCATTAAATTTAATAAGACACATAGGTCTTTCGTAGCTGACATAGGTTAGTTAAGAAAGACATCAATCTTTCTTAACTGCAGTTATTGTTTGTTTAATTTGTGACTTTATGGTCTTTTACGACAAAATGTTTAAATCTCCCATTATTTTCTCCACGAATATGATCATTGTGACTATAATGACCAAAATCAGCCAGGTTTTAAACACCTTTTCAATATGGCAAAGTGACCATTTTGTCCTCACACTTGATGTGTTAAGGATAAGACGGGCAAATAAACAGATTTAATTCACAATGTCAGATGGGAAATCAAACATGTATTCAGAGTAAATAAACATGGCTGACGAGGAAGAAGCAATGGCAAAAGGTTGTGGACTTCCAAGGCTCTTATGTTGCTAGGTGATGGCTGGACTAGGCTGGGGTTGCTAGGTAACGGGCTGGGCTTCACTGAGGTTGCTAGGTGAGGGGCAATGCCTGCTGATTTGTGAAGTTACATTCCAGAGTTTGTTTTTCCCCCCAAATACCAAAATAAGATCAACTTATTGCCAAAAATCAGCTGGACGTGTTTTTTTAGTGCTCAGATTGTTTTTTTGAAGCAGTAGAGACCGAAATGGTACCACAATAAAACTAAAAAATAGAAATTTTGCTTAATAGTTCCAGTTTGACTGCTGGATGAGGAAATATACAGCACTAGACAACAGATGAGCTGCTGTAGCTCAAAAGCTGAAGACATTAGTGTTGGTTGTAATGAAAATGTGTCATAATACACTGTACATGTCGTTTTGTTGGTCAAAACGAACAATCCAACTTCTATCAACCCAATCAACAACTTTGAAAGTAGCAGCAGCCAAGACAGAACCCACACAGCTCCTCTTTAATCTGAGGTTTGACAATCAGTCAGAGCCTCCTCTCTAAAATCCTGGGAAAAGTCTTCACATGAAGGCTGAGAATTAACAAAGTGCAGACTACCTCAAAGGTTCCCTGCCACTCAACAGGCCTTGTCACGGTTCTCCATGTGACACTGAAGTAACCCGTCAACCATGACATTCTCAATGTCTACAGCCTTCAGCATGTCACAGCAAATTGTATCCAGTCCTGCTGCTGCGACCTCCAGACCTCTGTGACCTTTGCCAAAAGAACGGATTAGTGGGTCAGATGGCCACCTCAACAGAGCATGTGGTGAAGCCTGAGATCATCCTCAACCTTCTGCACCCAACAATAAACAAACCAAGTCAAATAATGTCTTAATATGGTAAATATGAAAAGATTTAATCAGAGTGTGCAGCCTTGCTGAGCTCTTCTCCAGGGGTTTTGTCCTCAGCCTCTCCAACTCACTCCTCTTCTACAGACTGCGCTACTGTGTTTTCATTATTTACCTCTTCTGGGGTAAATAATGAAAACACAGTCTCTGTAACTTGCTCCCCCACTTGTTGATCCCCCATGGTCTTGCTGTATCGCCTCTTTAATTGACGCGCATGTCGGTCCCATGTTGTGGCGTTTACCTCGCAGTGACCCATATTCAGTCTGGATGGAGATCATCCATTTCATACAATTTGCCTTGAAGAGGAGATATCAGAACACATATCAGTACTAATACTGTAAATTTGATAACACTAGTAAAATTGTTTACTTCACAATAATGGAATAACCTCGATGTCCACTGACAAAACTCGGATTATGCTACGTAAAAAATATAAGCCCGACCTTAACAAGGTTGACCCACTTAAATGAACTCAACATAACTGAACATGAGACACCCGGACAAAATCATAGCAAAAAATTATGACACAACACCAACAAAGCAAATTTAGACACTCACCAGAATGGACATATCTGCAGCAAACTTGTAGATAACTTCGGATGTTGGAGAGAGTAATATCAGGACGTCTCACCAGGCCATTCGTCTCCTTTTTGTTAGCTCCGATAGCTTAGCTCCGACAGCTTAGCCTCCTCGCGTTGTTTACAGGCAGGAAAACAGCGAAACGAAAGTCCGTTTTCCATCTTTTTACCGTTTCGGACGTGTGATCGGAAACTACATCCAATAACGGAGCAAGTTCGTACCATTGCTAAATTATTTTAAGTAACTTAGATTCAAAATATCTGTGAGACAGACAGTCGTTTTTGTCATGTCGGTTATGTTTATGGCCCCTGAACATGGCGCTCATATCGTGACGTCACGTTCCAAAGCTCTATAAGAACTAATTATTTATGTTTTTCAGCACAAGATTCATAGCACTACAAACACAAATACTGCTTTTGAAAAACAAGCTTCTTCAGAACGCCACTTACTTAGAAAAATTTGATTTATATCACTGAACTTCACTCAGAGACTCACTGATAATTACTGATGCTCTTCTGGAAAAAAATCAGTGGGGAAAATAAGTAAAAGAAAAATTATATTTTAATCTTTTTATATTCACTAAAATTTATTGAAACAATAAATCAAAATTGGTGCCACAATGAAAATTTTTTCCCAATAAACAATATGATGAATCATTTTTCCACTATGAATTATAGAGAAAACAGTAAAAATAACATTTTAGTCTTTTTTTTTACATTGACTAAAATTTAAGGAAACCATCAATCAAAATTTGTATCATAAAAATTTTTTCACAATAAATGATAAACGGTATGATAAAAAATGTTTATTTGTATCATAATTTTTTTTATGATAAATTACACCACTAGTGTAAACTTTACATTTTTAGACTAAAAAATAATTTTTTGGATCGCCTTGGAGAAACATTCGCTATGCAAACTTCAGTTTTAACTTTAACAGCCTGTAAAGTTGTTAGACCGGACCTTTTATTAGACTTTGACTTTTTCTTACATGGCAAATCACTGCAATTAATATCAACAATTCATCAATGAAAAACTATTTATTCTTCACTTTTATAATGTTGACTAGTTACTCTCGTTTTATGGTGCCGCTATGCTGTCAATGCCTGTAGGAACAACCCTAGGTCCTCTTGCTGCTGCCATGGCAACCATCTTGAAAAAAATAAAAATAAAAAGGGAGCCTGACCTGATGTTAATATGAAGTGACAGGCAGGAATGTGCTTGCGTGTGTGTGTGGGTGGGTTTTTATTATATTTTTTTTAAATTAGATATGTAAACACTTTTCTTGTGTGTTTGCGTTGCCATGTTCGCGCGCGTCTGCGTTTCTGTGTGAAGCTCATTAACAACTCTGTGTGCCGACGCCATGCTTTTTAACTGAGATTTGAACAAAAAAATGAGAGAGTGGTAGTGGCTTTGAGTCGTCACCTAAAAGGTTACGACGGTCGTGTCAATTTGTTGTTTCACTCTGTGCACGTGCACAAAAAAATATAAAAAGCTCATTGTATCTTTATGTTGTTCACAAGTAAAACATCTGAACAACGGAGAGGACTGGAGATCATTAATTACTTAAGCTTATGAGGATTTGTGTCTATGTAGGCACTTTTCTTGGCAGGAAATAAAATGTTTTGTCCAGCATGGTTTCCTCCAGCAGCATTCTGGCAGATGCAAACTCTGATCTCTGCAGTTGTTTTGATTCTAGAAAAGCCTCACCCTCACAAAGTGATCCCTTCCCCCACTTTGCTGTTGTGAGGCAATAAATTAATCCAGGGCAGAACTATACATTTATTTTCCATCTGTCTAAAGAAGAAATAAAAAGAACAAAGAAGTGTAGTTAAATTTAAATAGTTTGAGGATCTAGAAAGCATTTTCTATATATATAAACATAACTCTCAAGTTGAATATGGCTTTTTCTTCCATCTATATTTGGTTTGGTGATATTTTACAATAAAGGTGTTTCAAAACATTAATACATATTATAATTAGTTAAACACATAAGAAATTTCAAACTAAATTAACATGTGCTGCTTTTGTTTTTCTTTCTTCTATTCTTTTTCCAATATTCTGCTGGAATGTTTTCAAGCATTGCTGCTTTCAAAACTAATAAAAACAAACAAATAAAATTTCATTCTAAATAGTTAAAAATGTGGGATATAATTTAATGATTTGGAGAAAATTCTCTGACATTTTTTTCATAATTTTAAACTGAATGTTGTGATTTACCCCACAATCTCCTTCCTAATTTTAACCTGAATACATGACTATGACATCATTTAGATTGTGTGTTTTGATAGAACCCTTTCAAAAAAGAAATGCAAACATGCCAAATCTATGAGCAATATATTTAAAGGACACTTGGCATCTTTCTTTTTAACCAAAACTCTTTGGGGAGGTAAATAAACAGCTGTGTTATCTTACCTGCATTTCTCAGAGGACTTCCTTTTAGAGACCGTTTGGATCCGGATACTTGAGATAAACAGCTGATACGACGTCATCTAAAAAATTGGTTAATGTAAAAAAGAAATTGTTAATTACAATGAAGACCGTATAAAAACCAAACGGACAGAAGATTTTAGAAATGAACGCAGAATCTGCCGAAACCTAGCTAACCTAGCTAACCTAGCTTACTACGCGTTCCAGTTACCTAGGAAACTGGGTTTGACGTTACATCTGACGTAACGGTTAAAGTTAAGAAGTAGAAATTGAAATTTTGATAGGAATTTCAACATGGCGACGCCTGTAAACGTTGTTTATTTTCCACAATTAAACACCGCTGTTCATTTTTAAAGCTTCAGGCGCTACATGTAACATTAATTTTAGACGCACTTGCACACACCGTGTCTTGTAAAATAAACATGTTTCCATCACATCTTACCACTGTTGATGCGAGGAGCGGCCATATTGAAACACAAAGTCAGGTTTACAAGTCGTAGCTGGGGGGTATTCGGAGTTGCTCCCAGTTTCCTTTTCTGACTGGCGTGTCGTAATTTCCCAGCTCCGAGTGCAACTGGAACCCAGCACAAGAAACAGGTGTAAACAATCAATCAGAGCAGCAGGGGGAGCACAAAACGTCATAACATGCAGGAACAGTGGTGAGGTTCCCAAATTCTATTTTAAGTCTTCTATATGATGAATTAATAAAACTATTTGAAGTTATGTTTTTCCTTAAGTGTGCACGCCCTTATAGTAATATATTTTAAGTTTAGTCTGCTTTAGCTGAACAGTTAATTTGCTTATAAAAGTCTAGTTTGTTTGGAGAGGTGTGAATGTGCAAATGAACTCTGATGCGGACCAAAAAAAGCAAACTCTGGTCCGCCTAAAAACCTCGGTCTCAGCTCAGTTGAAGTGAAGTCAAAAGCAGGAAGTGAACTAGAACGCAGGGCATTCTGGGTAAATACAACCAAAACAAGCATGAAAGTCTAACACTAGATGGAGAAATGGCTTCTGTTCATTTACCAAAAAACAAGAGAGAAATGCTACAATTGCTAAAAACTGACACTACTTAATTTTTGTTTACATTTTGCGAAAAAGGAAGTTGCCCTCCGGACTTCTTCTGATTTTTTTTTGTGTCATTTCCTTCAGTGGTTCTTGATGTAACGCAAAGAACCACCGCAGGCCAGGGGGTGAGCAGGTTTTCCAATTAGTTTGGTTCATTTGATACAGTGCAGTGTGAAAGAGAACCACACTAACATAAAATGCAACAAATATTAAAATTTTTGTTCCTAATCTCACTAAGTCTACTGGACTATAAGGAGTGACAACACACTTAGAGGACCATGATATCAGAATGAAGGTTCAGAATTAAAAAATACAGACTCCATAATGCGTAAATAAACCAAGAGCAAAATCCAGAACCACAGATCTTTGAACAAAATATGAGACAATTACAATAAATTTGTCTTAAGAATCGAACTTTATTAAAAATTCTTTATACTTAATAGTTTTGAGTAAAAACAGGTTTTGCTCTTGTACCTAAGTGTTGATTTTAACATGGAACCTTCTAAAAGCTGCTGCAGAAATCTGGTTAGGCATATGGATTTGCCAAGAAATTAGGTTTTAAACCAAAATTCCTACTGCAAATCTAGGTCCCACTAATCCCCTTTGCCTTTTATAGAAGCCAGGTCTATTCTATGCATTAAAAAAATCAAGCTGAAGCAGATATGTGGTGGTAACAAGGTTACATAAAAGCTTTGTAAACTGCAGAGAACGCAAAACAGAGCTGCAACAGCTAACAGTAGCTCTGACCTCCCCTGTTCCCAATTCAAGCTTCAATTTGGTAAATTAAAAGGTGATCAAGGAGATTAGAGTAAATACAGACTGCCACATCCCATTTGACACAGTAACCCTGCTGCCAGAAAACCCTGTTTCACACAGAATAAAAAGCCTTTCATTGTCAGTATGGAGAGTGTACCAGCAGCCGTGGTTAATTTAAACAATAGCACTTAGAAATCACATCTTATGCTTTTATTTTAGGCTCCTTCTCCTCCACATTCGATGGTACAGGAGAGAAATGATGTGAGATATTCTTTTGAAATGCAACCAATGTACTCTCAGGAGCTCCTCTTTGGTTTTTGCAGATTATGGTTTTGGGTTGACACTAAAACAAATGGGATTAGAGTTAGTTTCTGCAAGTCTTAGGCCATATTTCTCAGTAGAAAAAAGTTTAATCGCTCTGTCCAGGTCTCAGTTTCTGCCTCAAACGTAAAGGTTTTAGTCTCTTCATGTCTTTTTCCCAAAGTCTGATGTTAGGATAACGAATAAATATTGTTTGGTGGGATGTAGGTTGTTCTCTGGTCTATTGTGATGAAGAGCCAAAAAGCTATTTTCTCCATTTTTCAGCCTGTCTACTTTCCAATCCTCTAGTTATAATAAATGCATCATGATGAAAAAAAACGAATCTACACCATGGATACAAGTGGCTAAATTTAGCTTTTTTGGTAGAGCAGGTTATTTCAATTCACCATGTAATGTCAATTATTGCAGAATATGACACTATTACGTATAAAAAATATTAATTTTCTGCTGAAATAATTTCTTGCCATGTTTGTCTGAATTTGACTTAAAAGATCGTTTCTAGCAAATGGTGGATTTCTACACCGTGTTCAGTCTGTTAAGATGTTTTTGATTGAAATAGCTTTTGATTTTAGTACATGTGACCACTTAATGCTGCACATTCAAAGAATGACCGTTTGCGGTTCTTTATAATCCATAAAATGTTTAGAAAATCTGCTGTGCATAATAATTTGGAACAGTGCATTTTGAGTTTTTTATTTTTGAAAAAAAAATACTGTTCTCATGGGGAGCTTTGTTCAGTAAAATTTGATTTATACTGTAATAGTTCATGACTTGAAAATTATACTGACCATCATTTGCATTGACCATTTAAGAAAATATCACTTGCATAATAATTTGGAACACGGTGTAAATCCAGTGTCTATTTTAGGAAGCAATGGACCGTCTTGTAAGTCATATATTCAACTTAGAGTTTAATAAGTTGGCTAAAACTTTGGGTTTTCATTATGAGTTCTTCACCTGACAGAGAACCTGCATTAGTTTCCCAGTGGTAACTGCAGATGCTCAACTGGAAGGTTGATGTAATGTACAGTGCTGTGGATGATGGGCTGAGAGGAATCTAATTAGACAGCCATTCAGGCCATTTTAAAGGAGATGTAAAGCAAGTTAGGACAGGAAATTGTATTCTAGGTTGGCTGCTCTGGCTTTCACTACATCCATCATGTACATTTATGGAAATAATATTGCGTTTCCATCTGAAGGGTTTTGCATGCAATGCTCAACAACTAGATGAAGTGTTTTTGATAACTCAGAATGGACAAATTTTAGTGCTTATTTCATGTCATTATGCTACAGAATCTAAGATTTAGAGCTGGGGAAGGTAACTTTTAAAAAAAAGTTTCCTACATGAGTTAAAGCTGTCACCATGTTGTGACAATATGAGGCATGATGTGTGAAAACATCAAGTCCCTCCACCTCCTCCCTGAGCTACTACCGCCTGCAGCAGAAATTATCCGCTCCTGATCAAAACAACCAATCAGAGCCAGGAGGAGTGTCCTAGCGCTGTCAATCAAACTCATGTACACGCTGTTAAATGTGCTAATAGCAAAGAAACAACTGAAAAATTGTTTATCTGCCGTCATTGGCCATGCTAACTAGCCATAGCATTAATAACAGGCTCTGCTGATGTGGAAAAGCTGCAGTGTAGCACAGAGCATGGAGGAGAGTGTGAGCAGCGTATAAACAAGAGTGATTGTCAGCGCTAAGACTCTCCTCCTGGCTCTGATTAATTGTTTTTGATCAAACTCTACACCCAGATCATCTGTCTCATACTGTCACAACATAGTGACAGCTTTAGCAAATATGTAAAAACATATTTTTTTAAATACTGTAGCTTTAAATTTTGACTTTAAGACTTTAACGTTGTTGGAGGATGGTGGCACAGCATGTTTGTTAATGACTTAACAAAACGTATTCACTTGTGATTTTAATTATGTTTCTTGTTTCACAGAAACTGCAAATTCAAAATTGTGTTTTGTCAATCAACAAAGTTTTGCGCACACTTGTCATGGAAATGCAGCTAACAATTTAATGTTCTCATCTGTTCTTGGGCATAATGTTTTGCCTTTTGGTATCGTTTAGCTGACTTCATGTTGTGACTTGAGTGATTTTTTAAGTCATTTTGATTTTAGAGGTCTGGCACAAATTTGAATGAGGTGTAGCTAATGAAATTCAAAATCTTTTAAAAAAATACATAATTTACTCGAGAGGGGGCAGCTTTTGGATCTTTTTTATTTAGAAATAAAATCCTCCTTTGAAAACTGCCTTGTGTGTAGTTTGTTTGGATATCAAATATTTAAATGTGACAAAAAGAAAAACTTGATAAAACTGTAAGCTGGTAAACATTTTTTTCCCTCCTTACATTAAGATTTAATCTTTGTCCTGTATAACAGGGAAATTTCTTAATACATCCGGCTTGTTATATATCTATATTCTTTATTGCAGTGACATTTTTCTCATCTTTTGTTGTTGCAGCCAACCCAAGTCGTCCCTCTTTATTAAAGAAAAAAAAGAGCATCATATTGGTTCCAGCTTGAGTTAAGCTGAAATCATGGATAGTGCCGGAAGATGAAATGCTGCATAAACAGGGTGAAAAATATCAGCCTTCAGAAAAATAATAAATTAAAGGCTGACAAATTTGGACGAGAAATGCGATGTGATTCAGTCAGGCCTTCAGGCAGCCAACTGCGGATTACAATGAAATCTTTTGTGCTCCAAAAAAACATTGTAAACTGTGTCAATTTGCAAAACGATGGACTTAACAGGTTCTCCATCCATTCAGCCATTCAGCTCACAGCAAACCAAGTTAAAAGTTTCCTTTCCAGTGATGTTTCCACTGGAAAAACATCACTTAGAGCTTAGAGTTGAATCACAGGTCAAGTGTGATGTAGATACAGGACACTGCGAGTTGCCAACACAACATGTTGCACATCTGCTTGCAGTTACGTGACAGACCCCCTCCTGGGGCCAAAACGGCCTCTAAAGTGTCTCAGCTCTGCCAGCGGTGAGGGCTGCTGAAACCATAAAGAAACAGATTTAAAGTAAGGCAATTATATTTATATTTTCAGCAACAAGGCAATTCAAAGTGCTTCACATGAATTAGAGGAAATACACATAAAACAACAAACTAAAAGAAAGAAAAAAAGGTAAAAGTATAGAACTACATATTGGTTCCTCATGTTTAATAACAATAAGAATAAGTCGTACATAAAGTAGTGGTCTCTCTGGATTCTTGTTCTGATAAAACTAACTGTTGGGTCTCCATGTTTGATTCTATTAGTAAGTAAAAAAACTAAATTTAGGTTCCAGTTGTTCTGGGTTGAGTTATAGATTTGTACAATATAAACCAAAATGTTGGTTCTCCTTGTTAAGATTCTTGTTCCAGGTTGTTAAGTAGATGGTACTTTCTAGGTTTGTTCTAGATTTGTAAACTAGCAGGAGTTTTTCTAGAGCTTGTTCTGATATTAAAAGTATAAAGATAAATGTTGGTCTAAATTAATAAATACTCCACAATTTCTAAAAGTAATAAAATTCTTGTCTTTTTATTATATACAATTCTTATCTATTTGTCATGCATTAGTACTTATGTGTTGTG
The DNA here is from genome assembly GCA_903066825.1 of Alfaro cultratus. NCBI lineage: Eukaryota > Metazoa > Chordata > Actinopteri > Cyprinodontiformes > Poeciliidae > Alfaro > Alfaro cultratus. The sequence goes on along the minus strand of CAEFZX010009508.1, from coordinate 53,343 downwards.
TGAAACATCTGCTGTTTATGTCACTGTACTGTGTGACAAATAAAACTAATCTAATTTAATCTTATCTAGTGTTTTTTTCAATTTAAAATCTATAAATAGAAATAAGACGGCGGTCTTTCATTTCCAATATTATAATTTGTAATTTTTTTAAAAGGTCATGTAACTTCAGTGTCTCAACAAGTTGTTAGGGTAAAAATGTATCTTTGGATTTGAATCCATCCATCCAGCTTCTTCCTGACATTCTTCTGATTATGAATAAACTACACCGAGTTGAACAGGACTCTGGAGCTCTACTTGAGTGACTTTAATGCTACTTTAAAGAGCTCCTTCAGAGATGTTTATGTTCACCATCACTACTCAGTTTATGAGCCGTACAGCTGCATGTGACTGGAACTGATAGTTATACTCCTCTCAGTGATGCCCTATAATTTCTCATTAGATCCAACAGACTCTGCGTCGCATGCTTGCCAAGTGAGTCATGGGGGGCTCTCACCGTGATGCTGGAAATTGCTTTTAATATACTATTAGAGGTCTGTCAGTCAAATGCGTACTATTTCACTTCTTTGAGAGCAGAAGTGGAGGGACTCAGTGGTGGCGATGTTTCATTTTTCTTTTTCTCTTTCAGGTTAAGAGCCAGTTGACACCGGACATGAAATACAGCAGACTCAGAATATCCTCCACTTCACCTCTGCTATAGGGAATGTCAAACATTCCCTCAGAGGCCGTGTTCCCGGTTTGAAGTGCTGACACCTGAAGCAGGCTGTCATGTCCTCACTACTCACTGCTTCTTATCGAGGACCTGCAGGCTGCATTTTCACTCAGCAGACCTCAGACCAGATCTGCTGTTTTCAACTTCCAGAGAGACCAACTCCAGGTGTTTTTATGCACTTTGAATGTGCAGAAGGATTTAATTCATCTTCACCGGCCAGGTGAGCTGCAGTGAGTGTCTTAAAGGTGACCATGTTTCCTTGAACAGGTTAGGATTGGTCTATGAGATTTTATTTTTTTGGCACAAAATTATTCTTGGATAAAAAAATAAAAAAAAATCAGTCTGATCAGTTCTGGCCATTTATAACTCCTTTCAGAATGAGCTGTTTTAGGGCCTCTGTCACTTTAAATTGAACTATGCTGCTGCTGGCCATGCCCCCCCAATATCAATGTTTACACTCACATAAAATTGGCTGCAAGCAATTTAAAAAGCATAAGTGGAGCCTCCTGCCCAACCAACAAGAATGCATTAAGTGGTTTCAGGATGATAAGTCAACGACAAAACCCTTATCTTTTCCAGCAGCCATTGTACAGTGTATACAGAAGTAAAACCAGGTGACTAAATGTCCTAAAGCTCCAATTAGGTTGCCATGTAACGGGCTGGGCTTTGCTGGGTTTGTGTGGTAACGTTGCAGTTCCTGCTGATTTATGATGCTTTTTAAATGGCTCATTTTCCAGACACCAAAAACCATGAACTTATTGCCAAAATATGTCTGGGTGTGGACCTACTGGCAGTGACCTGGGTGGGCTAAATGGGATTACTTTGTAGGGATTAATTTTCTGTATATTATTTTATGTCTGTGTTGGATAAACACTTTTTTGTATTCACAAACTGTATGCATGAAAGAAAAAAAAAAACCTAAATAAAAAGGCAGTGATTAAAAAAAATGTCTGGGTGTTTATTTAGTAAGTAAGTAGGGTGTTTTCAGAAGCAGTAAAAACCCAAATGGAAGTATAAAAACGTATAAAATGTGAATTTTGCATAATAGGTCGCCTTCATAATCACTTCTCGGCTGACTGGCTTACAAAAGGGATGCTGACATCTACTGCTAGGACTCTCCCTGTCATGAATGGACTTACTGTATATTTGACTTGCTGTAACATTTATTGCCCTTTGGGACTTGAATAAACCCAAAATGGATTGAGCTTACATGTAGCCTAAATGCCAAAATCATGTCTGATGCTTAGTAGGATGAGAAATATCTGTAAGTAACCCAAAGGAAATAAAAATCCATTATGTTAGCGCTGCATTAGTAGGAAACATTTAGACAAATGTCTTTTTCCATACTTGTTAACTGTCACCATATCGTTACATGCGAAAAAATTTATCTTCTCCACTTCCTCCCTGAGCTGTTATTACCGTATGAAGAAATGCACCAAAAAAACAGCCAATCAGGTGGGTCTTAGCGCTGTCAATCAACTTTGTGAAGCTGCTAAATGTGCTATTGGCAACAACAACTTACAATTACATTTATTCGCCATCATAGGTGGCTATGCTAACTTGCCTAGTATTCATGACAGGCTCTGCTGATGGTGGGATTGATTGACAGCATTAAGCCCCGCCTCCTGGCTCTGATTGGCTGTTTCAAGTTAGCACTGGAAAAAGGCAGAAGAGCTCAATTTTGTCACATATTATCTGTCTCATACTGTCAGAAAATAGTGACAGTTTCAACAAATTTTTTAAAAACTGTAATTTTATTTTATAAAAGCTACATACGGCAGCTTTAATAATAATAAAAAGGAACAATATAAAAATCAAGCTTGAACCAACATTACATCCTCTACACAACATCTCTAACCTGGTGAGATAAAAATATTCACATTGGTTCAGATCAGAGAAACAGAAATTGGCTCACAGTGATGTCCTCCTTTCAACTGCAACAATAACTGGTTTCCTGCCAGAGAGCCCAGTGAGCTGACATTCCCACCAACGCCTGCTGGCACATCAAGAAGCCGGTGGTAATTTCTAACTCGGTTAATAATAGAAGAGGAAGTGATCTGATCCCGAACTCTCAGATTTGAGCTTCATCTTTTTCACGTCGCCCCCCAACCCCCTCAGGTTCAGCCCTCAGTTAATGTTGCTTCTTGCTGTACACTCATCACATAATCATTGTGAAACTCTGGGGGATTCGCAGTCTAGATGGTTGGCAGAACATTTAGAAAACACTGAGAGTGCACGTCATTAAAATCATATTTTCTCTCAAGCAGCAAATCCGTATTTAGGCGGGGATATTCAGAGCTGCTGCTGATGTTGATTCCTGTCATTTAGATCTGGCTCTGGGACAGACGTGATGATGCCAAATAGGACAAAAAAATCTGCATCAAACAGGAAATTAATATATCTTTTTCTACATTTATATGTGATTTATTTGGGTGAGTGAGCTTGAGAAAGCTGCAGGATCTAACTTTTATTAAAAATATATATATTTACATAATTTCTGAAACTATCACTACATTGTGAATGTATGTTATAAGACAGATAATTAGCTCCTCTGCTAAATTTTCCCAGTGTGTTGAATGTTAACTAGAAACAACCAATCAGAGCCAGGAGGCGGGTCTTAGCGCTGCCTATCACAATCTCCTGTGGCACTGCTCATCGACCCTCCCTCACGTCCTCTCTGCTACAACAGCTAGCATAACAGTAGCTACAATAGCTACTGTTATGCTAGCTACATTAGCTAACATAACTGTAATAGCTAGCTGTAATGCTAGCTATTGCAGCATAACTGCAATATTAGTTATTTAGTCTCCAAACACATGCCCGTGTTTGGAGATTAAACATGCCGGTCTGTGAATGCTAAGGCTAGTAAGCATAACATTGTTAATGCTAAGGCTAGCTAGAATAGTTTGAAATGACAGCAGATAAATGGTTTTCCAGTAGCGGTAAGTTGTTTCTCTGCCATTAGCGCATTTAGTAGCCAGTACATGATGTTGATTGACAGTGCTAAGACCCTCCCCGTGGCTCTGATTGGTTGTTTTTGGTTGGAAGAAATGGATTTCTTCAGATTGCAATAGTTGCTCTGGAAGACTATATGTCTCATAGCAAACTGTCACTAACAAATATTCTTTATAAAAGTTACATACTAAGATAATAACACATAATAACAAAAATAAACATTTTAAACTGGAAATCTGTCAGATTCTTAAACCTGATTGATATGGAGAGTTATAATCTACATCAGCCATTCTCTGTCTTCCCCAAACTCACCTGTGCATGAAATATTCAGGCCGGCCTCTCTGAGATCACAGAGATTAGGACAGATTAGATTAAATCCATTATAATTTGATGTTTGCTCCTGGGTTTTAATGACCATGTTGTTGTTTATAAGAGGCTCGCTGCTGTTAAATTATGATCTCAATCGTGGCAGCACAGCGCCATCATCTGGATGATGGAGTACCTGCACAGACATTCCTGGTATCCTGGTATAAATTGATAAAAAATTAATCTTCTTCTAAAAATTCAATTAATTGACAAGAACTATTTATTACCCAACCCTACGTTATACATTCAACACGTGTACTTAATATTTTCCTTTGTGTTAGATTTTATCCACCTTTCTTTCATATTTACTTTTCAAAAGTAAAATTCTTTATGCCGATTGCTTAGGTTTTGTCAAATTCATTATTAAGAGTCAAACATCAACACTGCAGATGTTCCTGTATAGTTACAGGGCAATTTATGTACTTTTTTTTATCCATGAAATAACCAAATACATTTTTTATAGTGATATTAAAAGGTCTTATTGGAGGTGTTCATATTCTCCATAGTTTCAATGGCCCAACATCATAAACTGTGCAACCTTTATGCTTAGATTTTTACATTTAATCTTCCTAAATTATATACTTTCTGTATTTATTACTATCTTCCTTACCATTTGCTTGTCGAGCATGGCGACAAGTAATAGGAAGGGCATCATATTTATAACACAGAAAAACAGGAAGCCATTCTTTTTTTAATTAGAAGCTGAACATATGAACTCATAACAATAAAATGTTAAATCACACATTAAGAAAATGCAGCTATGTAAGGGGTTTGGATATAATTTTATTGAAAACAATTATAACTCAATGTATATTTAAGTTTATGTGCCTTTCATTTTCAGCTTTTTCCCACAGGTTTAGACATTTTCCACATATTTTAAGACATATTCATTAAATAATAAGGTAAATCTTGTCAGATTAGGAGTAACAATGGAAGCACTTGTTGCAAAGGATCCTCACTAAGCCTAAACCTAATTTCTGTTGACTGACAGTCAGCTGACTCAGATTTCCAGGAACTGCAGCAATCCTCATGCAGAATGCTTTCTGGTTTTCACTACAAACAGCACAGAGTTTCCAAACACAAGCTGCAGACTATTTTGGATCTTTAAGACAAAAATATCACATAATTTTATCTTGATAAAGCCAATTTATTGCTTCAATACAATCTGTAATTGACACCAGTCACATCAGACAATATAACATATCTGTATTCCTATTTTTCACATCTTTAAATTCACAATTTATTGCATTTAGAGGGAATTATTCAGTTACGTTTAAGGCTTGTATACAAACAACAACTGTTGCTTCAGCATAAGCTGTAAGTGTGACTCTGTCTATTCTTTTTTAATTAAAACATGATTATGCGTCATTTCATTATGTAACAGGAGACGACAGAGTTGTCAGAAATTGAACTAAAGTCAGAGTAAGAGTTCAAAATGATATTACTCAAATAGAGATAAAACATAAAGTGCAGTAAAATTACTCATAAGTAATTTATTTCTTTAAAAGTTTTTCAAGTAAATGCAACAAAATATAAATGGTTACTATCCACTTCTGGGAATAACAAACCAGCATCTCTTTCTCTTCTAGTTTTGGCATTTACTGTAGTAAATAAAAATTATTTTGGGAATTATGGCCTAAAAACAAGAAATGAGCCTAATGCCTGTGTCTTTAATACATTAAGTATTTGGTTGCAACTATAGTGTTACAAAATCATCATGTTAATGAAGACAACTCTGATCGAGACCACAAATACAGTTTGGGACAAAGTTATATTCATTTCCATGTATTTTTATGAGAAGTTTAGCATTTATGCGTTTAATAAAAATACCAGACGAAAATACTGAATGCTATATAAATAAACAAATAAATAAAGCTGATACATCAAATAATATTAAAAAATGGATTGTGAAACTGCTAAGTCAACAATACTTTTCCTCATCATGCTTGAAAATGTGGCTGTCATTGCAGGTGTTGCTGAAAATTTCTCAGTAAATGATTTGCCTCAAACTACTGCTGCAGATATTGACCAATCAGAAGCTCTGATGCTGTGATCTGACCAATCAGGAGAGGTGAGGCCTCATTTTGGTCTGCTGCGTGAACCGCAACAAACGCCGAGCATTTACAGCGGATGGGAGACACGTTCGGATAAAACCCATCAAAGGTAAGACTTTACGTTTGAAGAAAAATTCACCTGGGTAGTTTTTCCATTTAGTTATATTCAACGGTTTGGATTAGAAGCTAATCTCGCGCGACATGCGTCGTCGAGCAAACATTTTAGTCGTGAAATGTAAATATTGAGCATCATATTAACGCCTCCAAAGAATATTCAGTTTCTTCTAAATGTGGAGGAATAAGCTAAATAAAATAACAATCGCGTTTAGCGTCGAGATTAAGAGAGGTTTAGCTGTTCTTTTGTTCCCCGGCCGGTCGATTCGTTGTGTTCGTGGTTAGCTCCAGTGGCATCAACATGGCGGAGGCCTGGTTGGTTTTAATATTCAACCCGCAAATAGACATACAGCCTGTTTTCATCACTCAGCATTACACATGTTCGGTTGAAATGAGTTAAAACTCCCAGTTAATGAGGTCGACAAAGGTTGGTGCAGCCTAAAAATCAGCAGACGACAACAGACTAAACCTATTAAGTGGAAGGAGACGTGGCATTATAAACACATTTTGCACATAAAAATAACCAAAAGGCGCGGCCAATAATAATGGCACACCAAAATCAAAAACTGCATCAAGTTTTAATAAGTTAGGTTGATATGGTGGATGCAATTAGAAATATTTATATCCTCCTTTTCCCTTGTAAATTTATGTTTAAACTGGCTCTGTATAAAAACATAAGCTAATTTTAAACTTTTGTAAAGATTTTTTTTTAACATATTTGTTAAAACTGTCACCATATCATGTCAGTATGTTGTGAAAACATTTAGCCGTCTGAAGAAATGCAGCACAATCGAGTCATCCTAACCAAAAACAACCAATTAGAGCCAGGAGGAGGGTCTTAACGCTCTCAATCAATCTAATGTATTTGCTGCTAAATGTGCTAATGGTGAAAAAACAACTTCTTAAGGAAAATGTTTATTCGCTGTTGTTGGCAGACATGTTAACTATGCTAGCTGCAGCGCCACCGAAGGGGTTATTGACAGCGCTAAGATCCTCCTCCTGACTCTGATTGGTTGTTTTTAAATAGAACTGGAAGAAAGCAGTGTGAGTTTTTTTTCTTTTTCCACAGATTCATTATTATAACATGCTCTCACAACATAGTGATAATTTCAACAACTGCTTAAAAAATAATTTTTATAAATTTACATTCTGCAGCTTTAACTGTTGACAGTTGAAAACTAAAGTTTACATACGTCGTACATTAAATAAAAAGTTGCACAGCTTTTAGTCTTGAAGTTAAATCAGACCAATTTTCTCTTATTTTAGCTCAGAGTTACAAAGGCGATTTCTGTTTGCTAATGACTCAAAAATAAGAGAGAGAGAGAGAGAGAATAGCGTTCAATAAATTAGAATATTGGAATAAGTTTAAGTTTACTGTTATGGTGGTTTTCCATTTACGGATATTGAAAACATTTAAAATGGGACCAATTAAAAAAACTTGATGAAAAGTATGTTTATAATACCTGCATAAACGTTATTTTCAAAAGCCAGTTTTAATCTGAAAAATGAGTCATATTCTAAATTATTGAATATAACTTTTATATATATATATATATATATATATATATATATATTACATGTTTTCAGAATGGGAGGTGGTATTTTAAACTCTTTGACTTGGGTCAAATTTGTTGATTTTCCTTCAACTGCTGGAGTTCTGACCCATTCCTCCTGGCAGAACCGGTGTAACCGAGTCGAGTCATTTCTGCCCACAACTTGCCTATAGGATTAAGATCAGGGCTTTGTCATGGCCAAGCCAAAGTATTAAACATGTCAAGCTCATTTCATTAGAACATTTCAGCAGTTCGAACCTGCAGCCATGTTTAATTTCTAACAGGAAGTCATGGTTGTTTTGAAGCAATCTAATTGGCTGATAGGTTTCAGCTTTGCGCTACACTGCCCCCTATGGGTTTGGCATGTTTAAAACGTGAAAACTTTTACAAACTGTTATTTTTTTAAATGATGTGGCAGAGATATTAGTTTTTATAAAGACCCAGCTACCCGTCTTTAACATCTGAGAATTGGATTAAGGTGTTTTGGAGATCAGAAATATTTTTTCTCTAAACATTATGCTCTGGATTACAGCCAGACATTTATACTCTGAGATCATATTTTAAAAAAAAATACTGATCCTGAATTTTTTAAACCAAACAGAAGGGCTTTTTTTTTCAACTTTTTTTCAGCTTTTTAGTGTTTTTCTAACATTTCTGTCATGGACGTTAATATTTAACATGCTAACTGAGGCTGAAATTGAGCTTCAGTTTGTTCAACATGATTTCAAGGTGAATTTGCTGGGACTTGCTGTTGAACAGTTAATGAAGTGCATTTTATTAGCAACACCTGGATAGGTTTTCTTTTTTTTCCCCATCTCCTGAACCTGGTAGAGCCAGTTTTGTTCTTATCTAACGCATGTTGACGGTGTGGAAACTGCTGTTTTGTACATTCATGGTTGCATTTAAAGAAGTCCTGGAAAAAGAGGAGTGGGCACTTCTTTTCGCTATGACGTCATTCAAATTTAATTATGCAAATCGTGTTGCTCAAATGCTAGAAAATACTGCTTCAGACTTGCCATCATTGTATGAATATGTTAAACATATGAAGCAGAAACATTTTCAGTTATTAATGAGACTCGGTCAGTAAAAACAAACTGATTCTGACTCAGGAGTAAATTTTGTTGCACTGTGATGAATTCACCTGAGAAATTGTCTGTTAAACTTTTGTTTTTGTGTTGGAAACCAAAACATATTGATGAAACCAGCTGGAATGTAAGTGTTGAGAAAATATGTACCCACCAACAAAGCCTACTATTGACAAAGGGCAGTTTTTAAGCTAATTATGCCTATTAACCAGTTAGCTGCAAAATAATAAAAGTACTAGTACATCCAAGAAATATTTGATTTATTAATAACCTTAGTGTTTAGTGTCACAAAGGATCATTTCATTTGCACCAGCTGCAGCTTCTTCTCCTGGGAAATATTTCCTGGAATCGGTCCAAGTTTGAATTTCATATCCAAATGGTTCCCTGGCACGTTGTTAGTCAACCATCATTCTCCTCTGTCTCACATCCTCTCGCTCTGTGTTATCTTTTCTGTTTTCAGCAGTAGCAGCAGCCATGGGCAAGCCCCAGTCACACTTGTCCAAAAACAAAGACGAGAGTCAAGACGCGCTGACGGCTGCTGGCGAGTTCAGAGACGATCAAACAGAGGACGATGGGAAGCATGGAGACGTGTCTCAATTCCCGTACGTGGAGTTCACTGGACGGGACAGCGTCACATGCCCGACATGCCAGGGTACTGGCAGAATCCCACGAGGTAAATACTTCATTTTATACAAGACTTCATTGTTTAGCAAGAAGGTCCTGACCAGCAACTGCTGAAGTGGATTGTGTGTAATTATGTAATCAGAGTTTTGGTGTCTGCAATGAGAATCTCAGATTGTTAAACATCTGGGATGCAAGCTAAGATTTACATGTTGTGTTTTGGGCATAAACGATTAATTATGATTAATTGATTTTTGAATTAATCAATCTGTCAGACAAGTTTATTTGGATAGCACATTTGAACAACAAGGCAGTTCAAAGTGCTTTATATCATAAAAATACAAACCAGTAAACATTGCTCTTTATACATCTCTTTAGTATCGATTAATCATATTAATCATTAACTGGAGCATAAAGACTCAAATAAGGCAGTTTGCTGAAAAACAACTTTCCCAGAGCAGTAATTAATCCAAAACTGCACAAAAATATATACATTTGCGTTTACATAAATTACAGGTGAAATGATTAATCGTGATTAATCGGTTATTGAATTAATCATCAACTAATTTAGTAATTGATAAATTGTTAACTGGACTATACAGAAAAAGGGCCTTTTTGCTAAAAGAACAGTCATGGCAGTAATTAAACCAAAACTGTATAAAAAAATATAGAAATTGAGAGTTTAGTCTCAAAACAAATATCATTTATCACAATAATTACAGGGACAATTTATCATCCAGCAAATTTTGCTGTAGTGGCAGGCCTATTCTAAATAAAATGTAAAAAAAGAATTGTCACTCAGAGCATAAAGCATAAATGTAGAAAGAATAGAGCTGTTGTGATAGATTGGCACATTATCACAGATATCTAGAATTTTTTAAATACCGGGGCCAATGCAGATATTAATACCAGATTGGTGAATTAAAAACACTGAAACATTTAGCATTAAGTTCTGTTTACTGTAAAATGTTATCTTGTTCCTTACTCAGTCTGCTGCAGGACACTTTGCTGTTTTGTTTTTCTAACAGGTCAGGAGAATCAACTCGTGGCTCTGATTCCATACAGCGACCAAAGGCTCCGTCCAAGCAGGACGTAAGTCTGCACTCTGACCCCGTTTTATGGATTAGCTGGTGTAGTTTTCCGTCTGATGAAATAAAACATGCTCAGCAGCCACAGTAGGAAGTGGTGCGAAACCATCAGCTGGTTTCAGGTACTCACTTATTGTTTCCTTTCTCCCCCAGGAAGCTTTATGTCACCATATCTGTGGCTCTCTGCCTCCTGCTGTCCTGCCTCGCTGTTTTCTTCCTCTTCCCGCGCTCTATCGATGTCACGTACGTTGGAGTCAAGTCTGCCTACGTTTCCTATAATCAGGAGCAGCGAATTGTCTATCTCACCATTACAGTAAGAATTAACTTCATTTATTTTTGCCATTTTTAACATTTCCATGAACGATGATAGGCCTGTCAGAATAACAAATTTTGCTGGCTGTTAAATTCGCCCAGATGTTATTGCAATAAATATTGTTATTTTGAGACCATTTTCAAGCAATATCACCGTAATAATACAAAATCTTACCAAGCAATTTTGACCAAGTTTTATTGCAAATATCTTAGTTCACATTAAGTAAAACAAAGCTAACTCACAAGTAGCTTTACAGCAAGAAATAGGAGCTTATTTTAAGTAAAATATTTATTAATATTGATTAAAAATTACTAATTCCACTGGTAGATTATTTCACTTGTAACAAGACATTTTTCCCATATTATAAGTTAAATAATCTGCCAATGCAACTAGTACGTTTTAATCAATAATAAGGAATTATAAACAAGCTGCTATATCTTCCTGAAAAGTAGCTTCTGAGTTAGTCTTCTTATTTTAAGTGTACTAAAACATTTATACTAGTAACTAGACCAAAAATACTTGGTAAGATTTTGTTTTTGCAGTGATATTGATATTGTCATAATAATGCAAAAACAGATTTTCAAAGATCAATAAACTTTAAATTCTGATGAACATTTAAAACTGGAGATGAAAACAAGCAAAACGAAAGAAGCTAACGTTAAAAAAAGAATGAATCCATATATTTGTTGTAGTTGGTGGACTTAAACCAAACCTTTCATTAAAACATGGTTTGGTTTATGCGTCATGAATTAGACACTGAGGTAATTTATGTGTACTGTTAACAGAAAACAGTTGTCCATATATGGTCTTCCCTCTTTCAGAAATGGGTTTCCAGTGTCTCCCCCAGTGTATTATAAGCCTGGCGACCCACCAGGCTTTACTTGTGTCCCCATCAGCCTAAGCATTGCTCTTTTTTTTTTTAAATGTTTGCATTTTTTAAGACTTTATAATTGGCGATCAGGTATTAACCTTCCAATTTTTTAATAACGCATAATTATCAACTGATATTTTCAAATTTCCTGCCAAATTTTAACTCAAAAACATGACGGGCCACAGGATGAATGACTGCCCTAGTGCCCAACTGCTGGGCTCACCAAGTTTTCTGGGGTGAAACCTTAAGTTTCCTTTTGTCAAAATGCTCACCACATTAGATTAAAATGTCCAAATAGCCTGGCAATGTTGTGTGATAAATTCCACCAACCAAAGTTGGCTTTTTAAATGTTCGTAGGACTTTTGTGTAAGAATAATTTTATTCCCACTTGAACCTCTTCCCAACAGAACACTCTGAACATCACTAATAACAACTACTACGCCATATCCGTGACCAACATAACGGCACAGGTGCAGTTCTCCAAGACGGTGATTGGGAAAACCAAATTCAACAACACGACGGTGATCATGCCTCTGGATGAACGGCAGGTAGGCCCAACACCAATAACTACATTGGTCAATCGAAACAGCGTTTAAGAGATGGAGTAGCAGTCACCTGCTTTAAGCTGAAGCAACTACAATAAAGAAAATCCAATCAAATGTATAGTGATGAAAAAGTTCTGGTTCCATTGACGGATAAATTGACTTATAAAATGGGGAAAATGTCTTTGCAAGTGAAATAATCTGCCAATGAAACTAGTACTTTTTCATCAATGTCCAGTGTCTCGCTCAAAAGTTGCTTATAGGTTTGTGTTTTGTTTTATTTCAAGTGTACTGAGATATTTCCGCTAGAAGGTAGACCAAAATACTTGGTAAGATGTTGTGTTTTTGCAATGTAGGCAGAGTCTGAAAAGTTCTTAAACTAATTTTTAAAGCATCTCAAAGGATTCTGCTGTCAAAATTAGAGATGCACCAATCTGATGTTAATGTTTGTATTGGTTCTGATACTTAAAAAATTTCAACTTCGGGTATCGTGACAATCCATTAGAGCAGATCTATTCAGTCTAATTCTATGCTTAACGGTCTGAGCGATGTCATGCTTTATTGTTTATTTTGCATCATATTGAGGATTCCTAATTGCACTTTCTGAATAATTTCAAAGACAGTTTGTTGAAGTTTATTTTTACATTGCTTATGCCAGTTTCAGTTTCTTCATTGTTTATTTTTGATTGGCTGTTTTACTCCTAATTGAACAAATTAATGTTGTTTTTTACATGTTTAATCAAGCTTGTGAGGTTATTGATGTTTAATTGTGCTGAGTTCTCTAAATGTCTTGTGTATTTTGCAGCTTGATTACACCGTTCCCACAACCATCGCTGATGAGATGAGCTACATGTTGTGAGTATCCGGGTTATCTTAAATATTAGTAAATTCTTTATACGTTTCATACCAAGTTGTTTTTTCTGTCCTTTAGTGATTACTGCACCTTACCAACTATTAAAGTCCACAACATAGTGGTCATGATGCAGTAAGTATGGCTTTAATTTGAAATTCTTGTAACAGTGAGGGATTTGTTTGAGCCTCATTAGTCCTGAATATTTTCCTGCTCCACGCTCACATTGTTGCACCCACGCATGTTGAAGAACCGCCTGGAGCCGAAGCAGCCCAAGACGTCTGCTTCCTCCTCCATTCATCATCTTTATCAAGGCAAACATTTCTCCAGAGCTTAATTAGCTCTTTATTTGCTCAAAGTCACGGAGCAGATCTCTATCTTAATATGATCACAAGCAGAGAAATCCAGAACGTCTGCGGCTGCTTTTCATTAGATTTGCAGACAAACCTTGAAACATTTCATTTATCCGTTTTTAAATGTGATTTTTTTTTATGGCGTTAACAAGGGCAAAAAGTTGATCTATCCATCCTTCAAGAAAAACTACTGTATTTAGATGAAAGAAATATAAAATTATAATTTATCACAATATTTTGTAACACTTTTATGATGATATATATATTTTTTTTAAGTGATTGCATGACACATAGGCCCACAAACATAAATACTGCTCTTGGAAAACATATCTTCTTTATCGGCTTCTTTAGAACACCAGTAATATAAAGAAGTGTGATTTTTATATCACTAAACTACGATGGCATATTAGGGCCATTTTAGATAGAACAAAGAGGAGTAAATTTCTACCAAAACACTCAGAAATTTTTAAATTAATTTAAAAAATAAATTCCTACATTTTTTGAGGGGAATTTCTGAGTTGAATAGTTAAAAATTTGCAAAATTTTTTTTTTAAGAATCTGAAATTTTGAGATTTTCAGGAATAAAAAAAAAATTATATTTCTTAATTTGAAGTCAAAAGTTTGCTAAAAAAATAAATAAAACCAGAAACTTTTACATTAATTCCAGAATTTTTTGAGGAAAAATTAGTAAATTTCTGAATTTCAACAGTTGAAAATTTGCTACAAAATAAATTCTGGAATTTTGAGATTGATCTCAGAAATCTACTTGAAAAAAATTGGACATTTCTGAGTTTGTAAGTGTGAAATTTGCTAAATGAAAATCTGAAATTTTGAAATTCATCTCAGAAATGTTTGAGTTAAAAACATGAACATTTCTGAGTTTGAAAAGTATAGAATTTTTTTTTTAATTTTGAGATTAATCTCAGGAATTTGCTAGAAAAAAAACATTTTTATGTAAAAAAAAAATTACTGAATAATATGATAAAAATTTTCTGGGATTCAATTTTATTTTATTTTTTTGCAACCTTCTCTGCCCGCCGCTGCCCCCTCTGGTGGCCGCCCACTTTATAAAAGCACTGCATTGAGGCTAAACTTGAAAACCAGTCAATGAGGAGTTGTGCATAAATCACTCACTTTTTTGTTTCAGGGTCATGGTAACGACGTCGTACTTCGGTCACGCGGAGCAGGTCTCCCAGGAAATGTACCAGTACGTGGACTGTGGCGGGAACACGACCTCCATGCACGGCCATGTTCAGGTCTACCAGTAGGAAGGAAAAAGTCTCTGTCAGCAAACCTCCATGTGTAAACTCTTTTCTCAGTGAAGATAGTTTCTCCTAAAATACTCATCTGGCCTAAAACGCTGGCCTCCTTCACTGTATTTTGTGCTTTGAAATTTGACATTTTCCCCCTTTTAGACTGCAGAGTTCCTCACTGCAAAAACTCAAAACATTACCAAGTATTGCTGCTCTAGTTTCCAGTTCAAATATCTTGGTAGACAAAATTAGCTTACAAGTAACTTTTCAGAAAGATATAGGAGCTTTTTTTAAAGCCAATAATTCCTTCTTACTGTGCCGTTACCTAGCAACCTGAGCCTAGCTCAGCCCGTTGCCTAGCAACCCAGGATTAGTTCCGCTGGCATGGCAGGTTATTTCACTTTAAAGTAAAATAATCTAGTACTTTTTCATCAATATTAAGGACTTATTTACTTAAAATAAGCTTCCATGTCTTCCTGAAAAGATATTTGTAAGTTAGTTTTGTCTTATTTTAAGAGAGCTAAGATATTTGCACTAGAATTTAGACCAAAAATACGGGGTAGTAATTTGTTTTTGCAGTGTTCCTCCATGTTAAACCTGTTGGAAAGCAATAGATTTGATGCACTTTAGAGCGTTTTAGTGGAAGTTGTATTGTTACAAACCTCTTTCCTCTGTCGGTAAGCTTAGACAGAAAACCACTGAACTACATTTCTACCCATACATAACCTTTTTTTTTATTATTTTATCTCATTTATGGTCTTTTGATGTAAATTAGTGCAATATTAACAACAGCTATCTCATGTCACTTTCTTTCTATTATCGTCAATCACAATTAAAGGCAAATGTGAAAAATTTTAAAGTAAACTGATTTTATTTAGTGTTTAAAAAGAAGAAAAAGTGTGTAAAAGGGAAAATGTTGTCTTGGTCCAAATCAGCACAGTACAAAAGGCTAAAAATACAGGAATGTGCAAATGTACTCTCTTTCTGGGTTGTTTTAATAAAAATGTAACTTAAATCAACTTTATTCCAACTTAACAGGAGCTTTGTACAGTTTGCTTTTCTTTTTTATCCACTCTGCACTGTGTAACTTTACTCAATCATGAGTTCATCTCCTGTTTGTTGCTACCCTTTTTATTTTATTTTAATCCATTTAATGTGTTCTGAAACTATTAGTTTTTCCAACTAAACTAAGTTTTTCAGTCTAACTTAATTAGTAACATCCAGGTTGATTAATGTTGAGACCTTAATGTGACTTTTCCTACCATTTTTACACTAAGCGCCGTCGTTATTATCATAACAGAATAGATGTGCATAGTTTTTAACATCAGCAATTTGTTTTTTGTGGCTTTTGATGCATGAAGTGAAAAATAAAATTATAAGTCGATTCTGTAAGTTTCTGTGTTTCTGTTGGGGAAACTGTTAGTTTTCCTTGTTGCCACTGGGTGGCGCCAAGTCCATGTTGCTTTATTAAAGAAAGGGATTTAGTGAACATTGAATCCTGTAAAAGTGCCAGATTTAGCCATTTATTTAAACTATGGCATTTATCTTTTTAGAGTAAAATGAAATGTTTACACAACTTGATAAATGTTCATATTACAGAAGTAAATTTGACCCAGTACATTCAAAACTATTGACATTTGCATTAATATTGTACAAATTGCCAAAAAAAACAACAACCTTGCAATAAGGCCTTTTAAAACTCATGTATATATGTATGACTAGACTTACAAAAATGATTTTGTGCTGGATAATCTGAGCAGACAAATGGTTCAGTATGGAGGTAAAGAAGTGAAGTGAAATACTTTTCTAGTCTAAAGTGTTTTTTATCCTGCAGATAAAACTTAACGGGATAAACCTGCAGATAAAAACCACTTTAGTGAAAGAACAGCAGCTAAACGACCAATGGTTCATCAAAAATATTCTTACTGAAAAATGTCTGGGCCAGTAAATGTATTATGAGTATTGGGTTCATTGTAGATTAAGAAAATTCTGCCAAAATATGTCAAATACTATAGAAATAATTGCAAGGACATTTCTGAGCATGAAAAGTTACAAATTTGATATAAAAAAATATATATTTTTAGAGTAATCTTAGAAATTTTCTAGAAAAACTGGGACATTTCTGTTTCAAAAATGTTAAATTTTCAACTAGAAACTCAAATTTTAAAATCAAGCTTTTTTTCTAACAAATTTTCAACTGAAAAATTTTATTTTCTGTACACAATTTCTGAGATTAATTGCAATAATTTTTCTTACCTTTCAGACTGGGAGATCTTGACTTTTCTAGACAACATCTGAAATTAATCTCAATTAGTTTTCTTTTTCAGCAAATTTTAAACTTTTCTAACTCAGAAATGTCCTTGTTTTTTTATAGAAAATTTCTGGGATTAATCTGAAAATTTCTGAGTTTTTTGTTAGGCAGAATTTTTTTTATCTTCAGTGGCACTAATATACTGTCATATTGTACAGATTGATTACATTGTGGGAGCATTTTGTATTTAATGTTAAATACATCAAGTCCATGTCTGAACACTATTTTAATGTTTTCAGCCTACTGTTTATATTCTGTGCCAGTGCATTAAATACACTCAGGCTTCTTTAGCTTTCTGAAAACAAATCCTCCAGTGGGTCTTGGTATGCTCACATCTGCTAAAACCATCAAGACACCAGTATGTTGCTGTCTTTGCCTGTCAGTGGTCAGACCCAAAGTAACACCAGAGTAAATGTGTCAAACTAAATATACAGAGAGAAATTATACACTTTTTAGGGTAAAATTAGTCTTTTTATTCTGCATTATGTTGCATTTTGATTCTTACTTGTTTCCTCCATGTGGTGAAGTTTTAAAGATACATTAAGTTTGTTTATATAAATTATTTTCTCAATAAAGCTTATTCCTCAGCAACACAAAAACTATAATAACAGGAAAATCCCTTCCTGTAGGATCCATTTAAACGTGTTAAAACTTTCCAGAGAGTTTGTGCCTAACGAGCCAAAGTGGCTTCCGGAGCAGACGGCTACATCCTCTCTCACGTCTGTTGTTGTCATTACAGCAAACCTTCCTCCATAGTTCATATATATGTCCAGCATTTTTCTTTAACAAGCTGAAAGGAAATGGCTTTTCCACATGTGCTCTCAGTAATGTTTTGTTGGAAATCCACACAGGTGCCTTTTGTCTGAAACTAGCAACTCTGAATTTGACAGTTTATTTGAGGGCTAATCCAACCAAGTAACAAAATATCATATTTTATCAATCTACTGGCAAGTTTTTAAACAGAAAATATGCTTCTTTTTTCTGTTCCCAGATGACGATTTACTAGGAACAGTAAATCATTAAAGCTTATCTCCTACTCCTTCCCATTAATATCCAATAAAAACCATCAACATATTTTTGAGCATTCAACGTTATAGAAACATGTTTATTAGTAGATCTTAAACAAGTATTTGTGCTACTGTCTTAATTATCAGAAGTGCAAATGTACTGTTTCTGTAGTTATCACTGTTCTATACATGTGGCAGCCATATTGGATTTCCAAGTTACTGATGAGACACTTTCAAACTTTCCAAGATGAATCCCTATTAAAATTAAATTATTCCAACAAGTTATACGTAACTCTGAGTTCTGAGTTGAAATTGAACTTATAGCTTTAGTAGCCGCATTTCCATTGACTATATGATTACGCAAATTGGAATTTCGAAAATAAATTAGCTTTATGGAACCATGTCAATTTTGAAAAAATTAAATTTTTTATAAAAAGCTTTTGCGCTACAATGAGGTGTTTTTTCAGTCGTATGGAAGTTAGTGTATTTCGCAAAACTGCAAATGCGCTTTTTTCACATCACACGAGTCATGTGATCAACAACCGGATGTTACTACTGGCGGAAACGACAAAGACGAGAACAGGAAATGGTTGGAGAATGATGACAGCACGTTTTAAAATGCTTATTAGTTGAACATATTAGCGTGAGATTTAACAGAAATATTGCAATTCCTAAATTTTTATTTATTTTTTTTAAGTTTGGAATTTGCTAGAAAATGTTTGTTTTAATTAATCTTAAAAAATTTCTACAAAAATCTTTCAAATTCAAAAATTTCCAAGTTTTTCCCAATTTTACAAAAAAAACTAAAGTTGAAAATTTTCCACTTTTTAAACTCAGAAATATCCTTTTTTTCCCCCTAGTGTAATGTCTGCTTAATTTAAAAAATGTAACTTTTTTTTTTTTTTTGCAAATTTTCAACTTTCTGAGTTCAGAAATTTCCAAATTTTTTCCTATAAAGTTTTTGTTAATTAATCTCAACATTTGTAACTTTTTTGAAGAAAAATTTAGACTTTTGCAGCTTATAAAAAAAAATCTATTTTTTAATTTGCAAGTTTCCAATTCATTGAGAATTGTTGACTTTTCAAACCCAGAAAGTTGTTTTATAGAAAACATCTGAGATTACATTTCTAAGCTTTTTCTCACAAATTTTTGACTTTCCCACTGGAAAATATCCAAGATTATTTTCTAGGAAATATTTGAGCTGAATCTCAAAGTTTCTGATTTTTTTTTTCTTGCACATTTTCAATTTTTGTAGCTGAGTTTTTTGGCAAAAATTTACTCCTACAATTTTTTGAGTTTTCAAAGTCAGATATTGTATTTTCAAGAAAACATTTGAGGTTTTTTTCCGATCTTCAATGCCCTAACACGCTGTTGTACCTAATGTAAAGTTTCCTCTAATCTTACCTCCAGCTGCGGTCAGCCAGCCCCCCGGAAGGCGGCGCTCTCCCCGCCCAGGGCTCATCCTGCTCCAACTGGAGCCTCTGTGTGGAAACTGGAGAAAAACCGCTCCGTTTCTTCCTTTCCAGCCGCCAAACAAAACGGAATAAACACCAACCATGCGCCGTTTTGTCAATAAACCAGCCTTTCCTGTCGTTCTCTTCCTGCTCGCTGCTGTCGGTGTTTGCTCCGGAGGTTCGGACGCGCCGCGCGGCGTCGCGGTCGGGTTCGTCTTCGACCTCCAGGCGAAGTGCGACCCGCCGTGCAAACACGGAGGAGTCTGCATCCGAAACAACACCTGCCACTGCTCCAAGGGCTACGAAGGAGAGACGTGCCAGTACGGTGAGGAGCTAACTTTGGTTCCGACATGCTGGAAGAACAGTTCGGCTGTCGGTAAAGTTTGAGTATCTAGGAAAACACGCCACTTTAATTCAGGGGTCCCCAAAGTGGGTCCTGGAGGCCCGGCATCCTGCATGTTTTAGTTCTCCTCGGCGGTACCAACAACCTTTTCAGCATGTCGGTGATCTTCTCAGGCCTCTAACGAGCCATCATTTGATCCAGGTGCGTTAAACCAGGGAGAGAACTAAACATGCAGGATGCCGGACCTCCAGGACCCACGTTGGGGACCCCTGGAAATTCATCCAGGTACTGTTTGATAATAATACTTTATCAATCAATAGTTTGCATTTCCGCCATTAATGGTGTGTTTAAAATTAAACTGGTTGACTCTAATTTGGTAACTTCACATAATTGCAGAGTTTGGTAGTAACTAGTTACATTTACTTGAGTAACTATTTCTTTTTTTTATTTTTTGGAAAGAATGTAATATACTGTACTTTTTACTGTTACTTGAGTAATTTCATTATGAAGTATTTCTGCTCTTACTTGAGTAACATTTCTGGATTTTCTACCCACTGAATGAAAAACAAACATATTTTAACCACAAATTCGCCAGACACACATCTGCAGTTTCACAATTGATTTTTTTTACTGAAACTGATTTGGAGAAAAATTAATTTGCCTAATTTTGTTATTTTTGTTACTTATATGAATTATTGTCATTTCCATCCTTAAAATACCAACATTTCCTCTTCACTTTATATTTCAGCCTGTCTGATTATTTATTTTCTAAATATAAAATGACATATTACTTGAGTAGACTTTTTACCAAATACTTTTTTACTCTCACTTTAGTAATTTCTTGGGTGGCTACTTTTTCCTTTTACTTGAATAAAAATATGTTGAAGTATTTCTACTCTTACTTGAGTACAATTTTTGGGTTAGGGTTAGGGTAACCCTATCCACCTCTGTATAATTGTTCACACTTTTATTTTGGGGTTTAAAAGTAAACTAAAATGGTTTGATTGAATCCACACCACACTGTTATACACTGTAAAAACACAAAATCTTACCAAGTACTCATAGTATGCCTAAAATAAGACCAAACTATCTTTTAATTAAGAAATAGCATCTTGTCTAAAGTAAATAATTCCTTAATATTGGGGAAAAATTTCTAATTCCACTTCTAGATTATTTCACTTATAATAAGAGAAAATATAATCTGACAATGGAACTGTACTTTTTCATAATAATATTAAACAATTATTGACTTTTCTTGCTGAAAAATTACTTGTAAGTTAGTTTTGCCTTATTTCAAGTGTACTAGATATTTTCAGTGGCAAATAAACCACAATTACTTGGTAAAATTTTGTGTTTTTGCAGTGTATGAGCTCATTTATATTGAACTAACAATGAAAAAAGGGTTTGTAAGGCAGGAAATAATGATTTTTCACCAATATGCTGACTCTTAAAGAGCTAGTTGTAAACTTGGTGTGTAGTTGATCAATTGAAGGATTCTTAATATTTATTATTTACTTGTTTCTCAATGATGTTACTAAAATGGGATTGTTAACAAAGTGGGTTCATATTTAGTACGAAAACATACAATAGATTAGTATAATTAAATTACAGTGTTCATTATTCTTTTGGAAAGTCTGAAATTCAGAGTAGAGATATTGGAAAAGGATTAATAAGACATTATTGGTTCTGTTGCAGCAAACTGTTTCCCCAAATGTAAAAATGGCGGCGCTTGTCTGCGTCCAGGGAAATGCAGGTGCCAACCTGGATATGGAGGAAGATATTGTCACACAGGTCAGAAGGTTGACAAATCGATCAATAGATCCATCAGTTTGTTATGTTAATCAATAAATGTGGCGTTCCTCAGTGTCGTGTGCGGGCGGATGCTGGAACGGAGGGGAATGCAACGCCGTCAACGGAGAGGCCAAATGCATCTGTCCGTCCAGCTGGAGCGGATCAAAATGCCAGAATGGTGAGTTTAATGGCTGCATCTGGTCATGTGATCATCACAGAAAGGTCAAAGGTGCCACATACACTGCAAAAACACAAAATACCACCAACGAATTTTTGTCTAGTTTCTAAGGCAAATATCTTAGTAAATTTGAAATAAGACAAAACTAACTTATAAATAACTTTTCAGTAAGATATAGGAACTTGTTTTAAATCAATTATTACTTAATACTGATGAAAAACTTCTAGTTCTATTGGCAGATTATTTAACTTATAACAAAGGAAATGTTATAAGTGAAATAATTTGCCAGTTAAACTAGTAATTTTCACCAATATTAAAGAATACTTTTCTTAAAACAAGCTCCTATATCTTACTGAAAAGTTACTTATGAGTTAGTTTTGTCTAATTTCAAATTTACTAAGATATTTGCCTTAGAAACTAGACAAAAATTCGTTGGTGGTATTTTGTGTTTTTGCAGTGTAGAGCTGCTCTGTCTGTCTGTCTTTCCAAGGCGTTCACACATCCATCCATCCTGTTTATAAATCAGTCCTTTTGTTGGGACTGATTTATAAACAGGATGGTGGTGAAAATGTCATTTGAAGTAAAGTTTTAGTAATCTGAAAATGCTCATTTTGAATTTGCTGCAGAGCTTAAAAAAAGCTATAAAAGGTTTTTATACAGAGTGTGAACAAAGTCTGGGTGTTTCTAAAGGAAACTATCAAAATGCAATACAGTTTGAAATCTGCACAAAGAGCAAGACCTTAGAAAATAAATATATTGATCACAATTACGTCGAAAAAGATGGAAATACACCAACATATAGCACTGAGTCTTCATCTTCTTTCCACATAAATTGTCTAAAAGTTTTTTAGAGTCTATTTCAACTTTCTCATAAGACCATCCTATGGAGAAAACGAAGATTAAAGGGGCAGTATTCTGTAAAATAAAAATAATGAGCTTCACATCATGTTATATTATCCCTTCATAAAAACCTACCAGGAGCACTGCTTCGATTTTCTTTCATGAATGTTTGAGAAATAATTTTATCGCCATGGCAACCATTCAGCTGTGCTAAACGCCTGCGTGGACCTAGCTCCGCCTCCAACGACGTAGCTCCTCCTCTGAGCTGCAGTTTAGAAACATTCTAGCTCTCTAACTGTCCCACTCAAATCCTTCAGACTAGCCAGCAGCAATTAGCAAACACCTGGTGAAATTATGCATCTGTTGATCTTTTCATTTTTGAATTATTTTTTTTTAAAGTCAGTAATTTTAGGACACAACAAACACATAAAAACATCTCAACATCCTGGATGAACCGATGTGGGATTTTGTTCTCTTTGGATGGATTGATTATTCAGTTTGTTTCCTGGTTTCCTTCTTGAACCTTGAACATTTGTTTGGTTTGTCCTCCAAACAGCGATCTGTCCCCAGGGCTGCAGGAACGGTGGCATCTGTGTGGCTCCAGGAATCTGCAGCTGTCCAGAGGGATGGCTGGGTGGAGCGTGCCACAACGGTGAGTTCAACACTTTTACCTTTTTATCGTCTTTTCTGCTCAGATTTAACTTTTTTCTGCCTTTTTGTGAGTCCAGCTGCAGAGTTTATGAAGTCAGCCTGTTGGGATTTCACAGAAAAAACTAACACCTCTTGGTTTTGTTTCCTTTGCGTCGGGTTCAGCTGTCTGCAGTCAGCCCTGCCTGAACGGAGGGAAGTGCATTTCTCCAAACAAATGCCGCTGTCGGCCGCCTTTCTCCGGTCCTCACTGTGAGGAAAGGAAAAAATCCCACTAACCATTTCCAGACTCCAAAATAAGGATTATTCTCTTGCACCTCAAACATTGTTCTGGATAACATGTATCACCTTTTTTAAAAATAAATGAAACATTTGTACTGTGCTTGTTTTTTAAATACTGTAATTTGTCATTAAATAATAAATGATGTGTCAAACATTTATTTACAAAACAGACAAAAGAAGTAAATTTATTTGCATCATAATTGCAAAACATTAATGTTTATAATTAGGCTTTCAACAATATCTGGGTTAGATGTAAATAAATACAACATGATTATATAAGTGTTTTTATATTAATGTAAAAAAAATAAATCAGTTTGATTTATGAACAGTTTGATGAACAGTTAAACAATAAAACACTCCTATTGTGATTTTATAAAATGAAACCGTGATAAATCTTTAATGTTACATGTATTTTTTATAATTCCACTGGAAAACAAGAAAATGTTTTGCGTTGAGGCGTTTTAAGAGATTTTGTCACAATCTGATAGATCTGGAGAATCTTTGCAAGAACAAATGTTCTTAAATCAAGATGTTTGACAAAACTGAATGATGCATTTCAATTAAAAATTAATCATTTGAAGAAACTGAAGTAAGGTTTTGTTTTTCTGTTGGTTTATAAGAGTTATAACAATAAAAATATTAAAGAAAATGCTGGAGAAAATATTTTTTATCATGGTTTTGTTTTTTAAAATACAAAAATTTGACATGTTCATCAACAGCTTACAGAGTCGTATATATTTAAAGTACTTTAAATAAATTCAACAGATTTTACTTTTAGCCTTGAGGTAGTGAAATGCAGGGACAAAAACACAAGTGCAATAAATCATATCCCTCAGCTGAAATGTGCACAAATGAGCACATTTTGATCTCCATCATACATTCAAACACTAAAACACATCCTGTTGTTTTATGCTTTTTGCAGTAATTCTCTTCATCTTCTCATGCATGTGAAGCCTGTGAAGAAGACAAACGATTTTAAGAAAACCAGGTTTACACAGAACATTTATTACATATAAAAGATACAAAACCATCTCCTGTGTTTCTGCAAACTCCTCTAAAACCATAAAGCAGTTCAGTTTTTAGGAATCGTGACCTCACGTCTCACCTTTACGGCGCAGGTGAGGCCTTTGAAGCCTCTCCGGCAGTGGCAGTAGTCGGGCAGCACGCACCGCCCGCCGTTGAGGCACGGCCGCCTGCAGGAGGCTGAGCAGAAACACACCGTCAATAAAAATATTCCTGCCGAAGTGAGTCTCTGATGAAATTTATTCAAATTCACATATAAAAAGTCAAACTGACAGTTAACAGCTGAGAAAATAAATGTTCCAGTTAAAAAACAAACAATAGAGTGTGTGGAAGTATTCACAGCTTTTCCTGAATATTTCATTTAAAAAACCTAAAGAACAAAGAAGCAAACATAAGACATGGGTGGACAGGTGCCTCATTTTTATTAGATTACATTATATTAGTGAAACAATCTACAAGTGGAACCAGCACTTTTTCATGATTTTCTATTCAAATTTTCTTTATTTACAAGCATGAAGAAAACATGTTTCATCTGTTCACAAAGAGTGCTATAATCTTTTACAGTCCTCTTTTCAGCTCGTCTTTTTCATTAATTTTAAGGAATTATTGATTTGAAATAAAACCAAACTAACTTACAAGTAGCTTTTCAGCAAGAAATAAAACCTTATTTTAAGTGTTTTAAGATATCTGCATTAGAAAAAAAGAATACCTCATTGACATTTCAGTACAGCCCGTTTAAAGAATAAAAAGCAAACAACATAAGACCTGGGTAGACATGTGACTGATGTGTTATTAAAGTATATTACTATATTATTAGTGAAACAAACTGCCTGTGGAACTTGCAATTTTTCATAAATCTTAAGAGTTTATTGACTTAAAATGCGCTTTTATTTCTTGATGAAGATGTAACATCCCTGCGTGCTCTACTGTGGGTAAAATGTTGATGAAAACATGAATTTATTCCATTTGCAGTAAGTAAAATCTTTTTACAGTATCGACTCACGTGTTTGACAGTGCAGCCCTTCCCAGCCGACAGGACAGTGACACGTGTTCGCTCCCACGCACTCGCCGCCATTTTTACACTTCTGTAAACAAACGGCTGCAACGGAAACAGACAGAGTCAAGTCTCTCAAAACCTATTTACACATTATAAACACAATGTTTGATATTAGGGATGCACAGATTGTAGGAGTAGAAATTGTGCATCAAAGTGTAATAACAGATTAGTTAAAACAAAACATTAAAACAAGATTTATAAACGATTTAATGAAAATAAGTAAATCTTCATGTGATGCGTCTCCACATTGCACAGATTTTACATTTTATGTTATTATGTCATACAAGACCATAAAATAGATGCATTTATGCCTGAAACTGTACCTCAACAGAGCTTTTTAAACCTTATTTTAAAGTTTTGTTGTGTACTAATGAGTAATTATCATCTTAAACAAATGATTACATCTTCAAATCATGAAAATATGATTATTTTTGCTGTTCAAGTCTCAAAATAAGATTGAAATGATACTTTGGTTAGTTAGTGGTCTAATTAATATAATCAGCATTTAATTCTATTTATTATACATCAAAAGGTTTGGGAGATATAGACTCCTGTTTTCTGTCTTCTCTGCAGGGTAGAAGTAAAATAAATTCATCAGAAGATTTAGACTTTTTAAAGGAATCTTAATTGTTTTCATAAATTATTGCAGAATAAACTCAAATATCTCTTGATTATGTTTTTATTCCTGCTGTATAATCTGTGATTAGAAATAAACTCACGCATGTTGCATCTTTTCCCGCTCCAGCCTGAAGAACAAGAGCAAGTGTTCGGTCCGACACACTTTCCTCCGTTCATGCACGTCGGCTCACAGACACCTGGAACAAAAAACATTTTTTAATTCTTCAAAAACCTTACATTTTTTCTTACTTTTATTCCTAAGAAGCTGCATGATCCCGTTATCATTTAAAATGTTGTTGACTGATAATTATTCAGTTATTCAGAAAGTCTTTTCTTGGAACTTTATCTGCATTTTAAACCAATTTTCTGTTCAGTATTTGGACCCTAGTTTAACATTATATTGTAGAAGGACAAAGGAAACTTTGTGTTATTAAAGTTTCCTTAGTTCAGCTGCTGTATGTGGAAAAGCAACAGAAGTCCAAAGAAAAATTGTATCAGAATCAGTTTTATTTACAAAGTTTGTGCACAAAAATAAGGAATTTGACTTAAAAATAAATATATAAGAAGGGAAATAAAAATAAAGGTTTTCTTTTTTTTTTTTTGCAAAAATGTGGTTTTAAAAAATAGGGAGAAAATGTTAAAATAGTGAAAACTGATTGTGCATCAGACAGGCTCGTTTTTGCAAATAATGCTCCGTTGCACCAACATGAAGGTAAAACTATTTGTGTCCAGGATGTGTGGGGTCTGCAGAGAAGCTAGCTGCCCTTTTCCTGATGCTACGGCTATACAGGAATGCCAACCGTCTGTCTTCAAAAGATTGCAGAAAGTTCGATGACCTTTGCACTAAACTGAAGTTGCAACACAGGCTCAATAAAAAAAACACACTGATTACTTACTTTTTTGGCATCTTTTTCCTGTGTAGCCATCTGGGCAGGAGCAGACGTCGTTTCTGATACACTGACCCCCGTTTTTACAGGGCGGACTGCAAACAGCTGAAACAAAACAAAAAAACTAACTTCTTCAACAATAAGTTGATTTTTTTATGCAACAACCATCTTAGAAGTAACAGAATTTGGTAATAAGTTACTCATGTAACTTTTCTGAAACATTTACTTTTAGGAGTATTTTTACTACGCTGTACTTCTTATTTGTACTTGAGTAATTTTATTTGGACTTGTGTAAAATTTCAGTGGATTTTCCACCCACTGAATGAAAAACAAACATGTTTTAACCAAAAATTCACACACCTCAAATTTTTGTTAAAGTGTCACAAGTTTTTTTATTGAATGAAACCGATTTGGATACATTTTGGCTGATTTTGTTATATTTTGTTACTTATATGAATTATTTTCATTTTCATAATTAAAGAAAAACTCCACTTAACTTTACATATTGGTCTGTCTCATTATGTAATTTTTAAATATTAAATGATTGATAATTTGATCAGATTATTAACCAAATACTTTTTTCTCTTACTTGGGTAATTTCTTTGAAGGCTACTTTTTACTTTTACTTGAGTAAAAATATGTCGAAGTAGGTCTACTCTTACTTCAGCACAATTTTTGGGTATTTTACAACCTCTGCAAATAAGCACACTGCAAAAACACAAACTCTTAAGTATTTTTGTCTGGTTTTTAGTGCAAATATTTTGGTACACTTGAAATAAGACAAAAGTTTACAAGTAACTTTTCATCAAGATTTAGCAGCTTGTTTTAAGTCAATGATTCCATATTATTGATGAAAAAGTTCTAGTTCTAACTGAAATAATCTGCCAGTACTTTTTCATGAATATTAAGGGATTATTGAGTTTTTGCAGTGCAAGGAGACATGTGTCTTCCAAATGCTTTAACTAAGTATTACCAATTTGGCACTGAGAGCCAAAGAAGCCAGTGGGACAGGCGCAGACATTTGGCCTCACACACGATCCTCCGTTCAGGCAGACAGGGTTA
The DNA here is from genome assembly GCA_903066825.1 of Alfaro cultratus. Lineage (NCBI taxonomy): Eukaryota > Metazoa > Chordata > Actinopteri > Cyprinodontiformes > Poeciliidae > Alfaro > Alfaro cultratus. The sequence goes on along the minus strand of CAEFZX010009508.1, from coordinate 25,115 downwards.
CACTGAGCTGCAGGGGAAACAGCTGTTAGCTTAGTTTACGCTCTGTCTCTGAGGCGAAGCCTGACTGTGTAATCGGGTTTCCTCCCCTACCTGAGCCGCATGTTGGTCCGTACCAGCCATGTTTACATCTGCAGACGTCTGGAGAAACGCACTCGCCTCCGTTTTCACAGTGCCTGCTACACACCACTGGGAGAAACAAATCAGCCCAGTTAGCCATGATGAATGGAAACATTAGCATAGAGCTAATGAACTGGATCACGTTCTGTCAGGATGAACTGCAGACGTGTTGCTGACTGGAGGACAACTTGGAGATGTGTGAGAACTTCACTGCAAAAACACAAAATCTTACCAAGTATTTTTGGTCTGGTTTCTAGTGCAATTTGGCACTGATCTTAGTACACTTGAAATTAGACAAAACTAACTTAAAAGTAACTTTTCAGCAAGACATACAATCTTGTTTTAAGTCAGTAATTCCTTAATATTGATGAAGAAGTACTAGTTCCACTGACAGATTATCTCATTTATAACAAGACATTTCCCTATTTTATTGTGAAATAATCTGCCAGTGGAACTATTACTGGGTTGCTAGGTAACGGGCTTGGCTGGGGTTGCTAGGTAACAGCAAAGACATTCTCCCCATGCTATAATTTCCTGAAAAGTTGTAAGTATTTGGTATTTTTTTAAACTATACCAACACATAACATGTTGTCAGTAAAAGAATGTATGACTAGAACTTTTTAAATACTTTATACTTATTGAAAGTCATTTTGTGTTCTTGACGGTGAATATTACTTTTTACTTTTACTTGAGTAAAACAGTTCAACCTGTACTTTTACTAGAATATTTTTTCATACTTCTATTTAAGTAGAAAATGTGAGGACTTTTGACACATTTGTAATAATGGAGTTGCATCAACAAAATGAACATAAAACAGATCTAAAGTCAGCAGACTAGCTGGAAAAACTGTTTAAAAAGTTAAGGTGCATCTCACTGATTTCGCATCTGGGCCCCACGTAGCCGTAGGCGCAGGTACAAAGGTTTCTGGCCAGACAAGTGCCTCCATGTTGACACGGCGGCTCGCAGCTCGCTGCACAACAAGCACAAAAACATCCAGCAGTAATTAGTGAGACGTGTGTCTCTCAGCAGGTTCGATTCAACTCAGGGTCTGCTCGGATTACCTTCCTCACAGGACGGCCCCCTGTAGCCCACAGGACATTCACACACGTCGGGTTTCACACACCTGCCCTGGTTCTGGCAGTCAGGCCAACACACAGCTGAAAGGTGGGTGAACACACACAATCAGACGCTGAGATAAACGGGATGAATTTGGAGAGGTGATGAGGTGTTAATGAGCTTGTTTCCCTGCGCAAATAAACAAAGTGAGAAAGCTCCGTCACTCTCACCTGTGTGACAGTTGTATCCAGTGTAACCTTCTCTGCAGGTGCAGGTGTTGGGCAGAGAGCACTCCATGTTCTGCCCACACGGATATCTGCAAACAGCTGAAACAGAAAATACATTTTAAACAAAAACAGTAAAGTAAGAGAGAAAAATTCAGGTCCTGGTCTGTCGCCATAACAAATGAACCTGGACGATAAATTGTCCCAGAAGTTATCATAATAAACAATAACATTGTTGTTTTGAGACCATTTTCAAGTAATATGTTGATAATGACATAATAATACAAGAACACATTATCAAAGATCAACAAACCAGTAAACAACAGAAACAAGTAAAATTAATTATGAACTATCTGTAAACAAAACAGTTTTCAAAAAAAGAGGGAAACCAAAACACCACGCCCCCCCAACTCAACATTTACACTTGCACATGAAAATGTTTACAAACAGATGCGAAATTACACAACTATACATTTTTGAAAAGCAGAAGTGGAGCCTCACCACAAACAAGAATGCAGCAGCTGTGTGTGTTTGTCTGTGTACTGTGATTAGAAAGAAACTTATACTGGTACAGTTTATGTTTTATTTTATTTTGTATTGTATATTTTGTCAAGGGACTGCAGATGCAAGTTAGCTTATGCTATAATCCTTAACAGCACAAATGGTGACATTTGTTTGAGCTGTACATTGTACCTGTCAAAATAAAGATTATTATTATTAAGTGGTTTCTGAATGGTAAGTCAACAACAAAATACATTTATTTTTTTTAACCAGCAGCCATTCTACAGGTCACCGAACGGTAAAACCACGTGACCAAACGACCTGAAGTTCAGGTAGGTGACGGGGCAGGGCTCGCCTGGGGTTGCTAGGTAACGGTAGTGTTGTAAAATTTGACTTTATGAAATGGCTCATTTTCCAGACACCCAAAACATTAACCTATTGACAGAAAACATCCAGATGTTTTTTAAGCTCTTGGGATTTTTTATTTTTAGAATCAGTTGGAAGTATAAATACGTATAAAACGTGAATTCTGCACAATAAGTAATTTTTAAACTTAAAACTGTTCTTCATCTTGATTTTATTTACAATTGGCAGGCAATTATTGGTAGGCATTAATTTGTACATATTAATAACCTACATCAGCCGATCAAAGTTTACAACAGTTGCTTGTCCGAAACCAAAATGGCGGAGTTGCGCTGTTCTAAATGTAGTAGTTTGACGTCATAAATCAGCGTCACACTGAAGGATTAAAATACTCCTCATCACCTTTACATACTTGTCCATCCCCGGTGTAGCCGAGCGGGCAGCGTCCACACCTGAGGGATCCTGAGCGCGTCGGTTCACAGGTAACACCGGGAAAGCAGGGAGAATCAGAGCAGGTCACATGACCAGTATCTGAGGACAGCGCCGTGCTATGCTGCCCCCTGTGGACAGAGGGAGAAAATATTCCAGCTGCTGTTTTGTTCTGAGGAGAACCAGTGGGCTGTTTGTCCTTGAAGGAAGCTCTCCTAGTGTCTGGTCTCCACTTCCTGTCTGGTGGTTGGTTGTTTGAGTCAGGAGAAGAAGAAGAAGAAGACGAGGAGGAGAAAGAGGAAGAGTGGGTCCTTTCATCGGTGGAATTAGACACAGGAGTCCCAACAAATGCTCCACTGGTGAGTTTTTCCTGACCTGCAAGACACTTAAAGTTAGAGAAAGTGACAGCTTGATTTTATACATTACAGTGAAATAAAATTCAGATCTTTGGTTTTATTTATTTTTTGTTATTTCTTGTTTGGAATTAAGAGAGAAAGATTTGTTTAAAAAAAAAAAAAAAACAAAGATCAGGATGAACATTAAAAATATTTGTGGAATAATTGTGAGGAGATAAAGCTATGTTTTTCAATCTTTAAATTAAAAAAAATATAAAAATCATTAACTCAACAACAAGCTTTTTTATTATTTCTTTTTTGAGTTTGTCTAGAGATTTAACTGGAATTTCATGGACCTCTCTGGTCCAAAATCCCTTCTTTCCTGAATTTATTTTCCCTTCTTTGAATAAAAAGATAAGATTGGATAAAATAACTGGGCTGAAATGTTAAAAATCAGCCAGTACTTTCAAAAGCCATCAGAAGGCAGAACAACATTTGATCCAAAGCATGTTAAAACATTCAGAGAAAATTCAAGTTGGATCAAACGGCTTAAAATCTCACCCATTTTTGTGCACATTTGTCCGTTTCCTTGGAGACCAGGAGGACAGGGTCCACAGGCGAACCCGGCTGAAACATGGACGCTCTCGAAGCACAGAACCCCCGTGTAACACGGTGCCCTGCTGCACGGCGAAGGACCCGACGGTTTGGGTCTCTGAGAAACCTGCGGCGCTCTCACTGGAGAACCTGCGATGTTTTCCTCTGTGTTAGGGCACAAAGTTCAGAACAATAAGCTAAAAACGGGTCATGTTTAGCTAGAGAAACATTAACATTGTGCGTACCTTGACACATTTTCCCATCACCTGTGAATCCTGGTGGACAGGATCCACAGATGAAGGAGCCCAGAGTGTTGCTGCAGCTCACTGCAAGGAAGCATGGCTGGGACAGACACTCGTCTACATCTTCCCTGCATGTTCGTCCTGACAACGAATGAAACGTTACAGAAACTAACGTTCAAAATGTTCAAAACCACCAAGCATATATGCATCCTATTCACTTATCAATGTCCTAAAACCAAGACCTCTATAACTAGTAAACACTTTCTTTAAATTATTTTTATTTCAAGTAGCTCAATATGTTTCACATTTGTTTCGATAAATAAGTGTCTAACTGATGTAAAATAAGAATATGTTTTATTGTAAAATAAAATAAAAGTCAACAAATCACTTGTGTCTAAAAATGCTAAAGTTTTGTATGAAACCTGGACAGTAAACTGACCTGTTCTTTGGTGATCTATTAGGTAGACATGTTTGTTTATTCTAAGTGTGCTGTTTTCATGTTTTTAATGTTTTTTATTATTAAAAAATTAACAAGTTTACTGTGAAAAATGCAAATGTTTGATTTTTAAAAAAATATTTCAACCATTTTACATGTAATGAATAATATTTTGATATGTTCTAATACTATACTAACAAAGAAATATGAATAGAGAAAGCAGTTCTTCCTTTAATCACTGCTTAATTTGAACCAGGGATGAAACGATTAATCATGAGGAATCAATTATTGAAATAATCGCCAACTAATTTAGTATTCACTGACTCAAAAAAAGGCCATTAGCTTAAAGAACAACATACTTAGAGCTGTAAAAATATTTACATTTTGCATACAAGATAAAAAAAACCCAAACATTTTAGCTTGGTGATCTTGGGGGCCCCCTAGTGGTGTGGAGACCCTAAGCAACAGCTTAACTAGCAATGCTTTGGGCCAGCTCTGTCTAAAGGAATGCTATGTTACTGCATTTTAGGCAATACAATGTTAATTTTCTTCTTGATAATATGAATTAATTTGTTTATTTGCATAAATTTGATGTATTTCTAATATTGCATGAAAAGGCTTCAATGAAAAATCTGAATTTTCTGAAAAATCAGAATCTGCTCATTATTTTTATCTGTTTAACTGATTAATTGTTAGAATAATTGATAGCTAAAATAACAAGCCCAGCTCATCCTACCTGTCATTCCAGGAGGGCAGATGCAGGAAAAGGAGTTGGGTCGGTCCACGCAGCGACCCAACCTGCAGGGGTTCGGCTTGCAGTCGTCTACGTCTACCTCACACCGTCGACCCGTGAACCCATCAGGACAGACGCAGATGTATTCGCCGCTTCCGACGGGGGAATCCGCGTTGGTGATGCAGGAAGCTGCGTTGAGACAATCGCAGGACTGCACAGAAACCTGAGGGCAAAATAAAATCTATTTTCTTTGTATGTCTGCTACTGGATTAGATATTTACATCCATCTGTGACAAACCTGGACCCACAAATGCAAGAAGAGAAGAAAAAGTATATATATATATTAAAAAAAAAATCTTTTTACCCATGAGTTTCAATTAATACAGAGAAAGATTGGTTATGTCTGACAAAATCATACATTTATTTTATTTATTTAACAATAAATAAACAATTTCACCACTTATGTTCAGATAACCATTTTTTACTGTGAAAAGCAGTTCAGTTTTCAATTATAATAAAAAATAATAATATTTGGCAAGGAATATAGATACAGAAAAATAACTGACAAATTATAGCACATCTACATTTATGTGCTACATCTATATTTTAATATGATTTTATATAAATTATTAAATAAGACTGCAAACTGTAGAATTTTAAAGCTAAATTTAGTTGGAAATTTATTTCAAATAGTACAGATTTTCTCATTTGACTTTGAAATTTTGTAAATTTTAACATATCTGGATCTAAATTTAAAAACATTTTTACTTTGTGGCTTTTTTGCCAAAACTTTTCACAATTAATTGTCACTGTTAAGAGTCTGAAATATGTAGGCTCTGCCAAAAAAATATTTTTATTTTTATGTGTGGTTGAAAAAATATATATATATTTGCAAATCCTTATTTTCTCTGGTTTTGATTATTTATTTTTTTTTGGCTTTCTGCATCTCCTTTAAATAATACAAAATTAAACTATGTGATGTTAACACCCTCTAGTGGTAGGAAGTTGAAACAATTCTTAGAGAATATTTGTTTCATTTAGGACTAATTTAGTAATAGTGGATTATTATTTATCATGTTCCAGTTTTTCCTCAAGAGCTGAAACATATTTTTCAAACTTTAAACATTAGATTAGTTTGAAACTCTTCACAGCTGATTTTGATCATTTTAAAGTGTCTAAATAATAAAATAGTTTGTCGATCTGCCTGCAGGATGATCTCACCTGGACAGAGCTGAGCGTCTCCGCACTGCAGGCATCAGTGACAGTAAACTGGAACGTGTGGGTGTCTGTGGGTTCAGAGGTCGCCTTCCACAACAGCAGTCCAGCTGAAGTGAGCGAAGTCCCTTTTGGACCCGATACCAGACTGAAAAGAACTGTGGAGTCTTCAGGGTCCTGAGCCTGTAACTGGTAGATGAAACTTTCCTCCTGGAAGGAGCGGAGAGGAATCTGTGGCGGCTGGAACAACGGAGGCTTGTTTTCTAGATGAAAAACAAGAAACAGCTCAAATATGGAGGGTGACTTTTAAAAGAGTCATAATTATGAGGCAGTCAAGTTAAAAGTATGAGATAGTATCTCATAAATATATAAGATCTAAGTCCCAAGTGTGAGATACAAGTTTATTTATTTTTTTCATCATAGTGGTGGAAATGTTTTCCATAAACTGCCGTCTGCAGATTATTCAGTAACTCCTGGGAGATTTTGTCATGTTTCTAAGTCCTGGCTGACCTAGTTTGAGCTTCAGAGGTAAAAGTTAGCCGCCAAAAAGTGTAACAATGAGATCTGCAGCCTTAACATCAGCGCCGAAGGACAGATGTGACTTCAATCAGCTCTGAGCTGCTGACAAATCATCCAAACTGCCTCCGGTGAGCAGCAGCCGTCTGATGGAGGACACGGCTGAGCTGTGAGGTGTTCAGGTGTGATTAGAGACACGGTCCAATCGCTCTGAGAGGAAGACAAGCTAGGACTTTGGATTTTCATACACACTGGGTTTTACATGTGGTTTTCTGCTTTGTCAAAATCCAGGCCAGGCTTTTTTTTTTTTTTTTTTTAAAGTTCCTTTACTTTTTTTCCTGTTTTTGTTGGATTCACTCCTCCCAATCCACTAGGGGGCTCTGCAGTGTATTTACGTTAGTTCAAGTTACTTGAAGTAAAACCGGAAGTGACAAGACGGCAGACAACTCTTCGCCATTCTTAAAGTCTATTTACACTGATTCAAACAGGTGTAAGTCATTAAACGTGAGTTTTTTGCACATACTCTCAGCTTTGGACCATGTGTTTTTGGAGAGGTCTGGACGGCAAGTGAAGCAAGGACTGCTGGGATTGGACTCCCCTTCACTGTAGCACAAATCCCCAATGATGCAGGTCTTCTCCTGGTGAAAATTATTTAAATTATCATCATCAAAACATAATTTGTTGAGGATGCCACAGAAACATTTAAGTGTTTCTGTGGCACACTTAAATGTTTGCCACAACATTTAAGTGTTGCTCGGGCTGGTGCCAGAGCAACAATCCTCGTTTACACTGAGTGGTACGGCATGGATCAGTAGGCCTGTCGCAATAGATCAATTAATCACATTATAAATTAAAATTGGCCCAATAATTTGCATGATTTATTGTTTCTCTTATCTTTTTCTACCAAAAACTGGATTTCAAAAGTCTGGTTTCAACCAGCTATTTTGTGAAGGACAATTTTGTTAAGAGACTTGATTAGTATAGTTTCTCCGTTTAATCTTAAGTACAAAACAAATTCAGCGAAAATAATATTTGATTGTCTCCAACTTTCTGCTCCAGCTCCGTTACGCTGCATCCTTAAAAACCCTCCATCACCGACCGAAACAGACTGGAGGAGATTAAAGCTGCAGCTGCGTCACGGTTAAAGGATTAGGAAGAAAGATGTCTCACCCTCAGGGTGCACATGATTTCTGTGTCCAGGCTGCAGATCTGACAGCCTCCGTCATACAGAGTCAGGATCTTGGCGTTGCTGTAGCTGTAGCCGTCGTTTGAAACCTGCCATCAGCAGAAGTTTGATTACTGCGGCCCAAACACACACAGAGTCATGGAAAAGTTGTAGTCTCCATGTCAAAGCTGCATTTACAACATCCAGCTACAGTAACAGGGCATGTTTTTTTTAAATGGTAAAACACATAAACTGATGATTTTACTGAAGATTTACCAATTTATTTTTGAACAGAGTGCTTCAGTTGTGACTAACTTTGATCTGCCAGCGCGTAATGGCTCGGTTTGTCACCGTGTCTGCAGGACCCTGGTTGTCCTCCAAGGGGAGTCGGCACTCAAGACCCGTTTCATTCAGAAAAGTGGCCTGAACAAACCAAGGAGCAACCGTGACCGACTCCCCGTCTTCAATCTTGATAAGAGATTAAAACAGAGAAGCAGGAAAATAAGAAGGCACATAAAAAAGGACAATAAAAGCCAAAGTTTAATAGTTTAATTAATGTAATAAATGGAAAGTGAGGACAGACAAGACGAAGTACCTTTTCTTTAACAAACTCACACTTGAGCTGGCTGGAGTTCTTGAAATCGTGACCATAGACCTGGATGGTGGAGCAGTCTTCCTGACGGACGTTGCACAGACCTTCCTTCCTCAACTTGGTGATCTCTGGAATCTGGTCTTTACAAAATTAGCATATGGTCAGTTAAAAACTGGCTAAGAGCAGAGTATCCACTGCTTTAACTGTTACTGTATCCTCGGAAATTTACATTCATAAAAACATTTCTGGTTTCATAGATGTTAAAGAGGATCTATTATTCAAAATTCACATCTTGCATGTTCTTGTTCTTCCGTTAGCATCTGAACTGCTTGTTCCTGTCCCTGTCACTTTTGTGAATCAGTACCTGATTAATTATTGTGCTTTCTCCTTGCAGTTGATTGGTTGTAAGGGGTTTAAAAGGATCAAGCCCCGCCCACCAGGCGAGCGAGGGCGTTTGGATGAGCACATGCGTGTTCACGTCACTCTGAACCTCTTTCCCGGTCCTGTGTTAGTAAATGTCATTTTCTGTTCTTAAACCACCAATCTGTTAAACTGTCTGGTCTGGGAATCGTAGGCTAAGATGGGTTTTCTGGTTTTTGGGTATATGGTGAGGGATCCTGAGGCAGGGTGAGGGGAGCGGCCCCAATCCGACGGCCAACTGCTGGCTGGTTAGTGACTTCTACCGCTCTTTTGTTTATTTTCCCTCGACTCCCAGGACCTCTGTGTCCAGATTTGGGTTTAATAAAACCTCTCCGCTACCTGTAAGTTGGTCTGGACACATTTGACGGGCAACGTGCCGTTACCTAGCAACCCCAGCGAAACCCACACTGTAAAACACAAAGTCTTACCAAGTATTTTGGTCTAGTTTCTAGTGCAAATATATTAATACACTTTAAAAAACAAAACAAATTAACTTAAAAATAACCTCTCAGCAAGATGTAGAAGCTTGTTTAAGTAAATAATTGCTTAATACTGAACAAAAAGTACTTGTTCCAAAAATTAACATAAGCTGGGAAAAATGTCTGCCAATGGAACTAATACTTTTTTAAAATCAATATTAAGGCATTATTTACTTAAAATAAGCTTATATACCTTACAAAAAAGTTCCTTATAAGTTAGTTTTGTCTTATTTCACGTTTGCTAACATTTTTGCACTCGGAACTAGACCAAAAATACTTGGTAGGATTTTGTGTTTTTCAGTGCAGTCCGTCACCTAGCAACCCAACCGGAGATCCAGCAAGTTTGCTCAGCTGGTTTTACTGCTGGTGCAATGACTGCTGGAAAATACAAGTGTTTTTCTGCAAATTGCAAAGATGTACGGTTGTATAATTGTGCATCTGTTTGCAGCCCTTTTCAAATAAGCCTAAGAAGCTCTAAAACGGCTCATTCTGGAAGGAGCCCACACTAAAATCTCTTTATCTAGGAATGATTTTGTGCAAAAATCATAGACCTCTCCTAACCCTTTCATGGAAGCCTAATAGTTCACCTTTAAAATCTGAGCTTTTTGGTATAATCTCTTGGGTTTTGTGTCTGCTGTGTGTTTTACCCATCAGTTCGCTGCAGTCATGTGAACCAAACCCAGGGAAGCAGACACAGCCCGACTCAGAGCACTGGCCGTTCCCATTGCACAGGTCCGGACACCTCAGGATGGACGCCGCGTCCCGGTGCTCCTGCCATCTCCTCCGCTCTTCCACCAGCTTTCGGTCGCACTCGTTCTCCAGCAACGGCAAGGTGGCGTTCAGCCACGACGGCTCGTCTTTCAGCTGCAGGTCGGTGACGCACATGGCCACTGCTCGGCTGATTGTTGAACCCGCTAACAGGAGCCGGCAGCCGACGGCGACACTCGAGTTTCTCACTGTGCGCTCACACTGAGCCTCAGCCTGCTGCTGAGTTAGACCAGCAGGAGTCGGCCATCTTGGGAGTCCGTCTGGCTGAACAGAGAACTCATGATCCTCTGGGAAAAAGTATGAGAGGCTGTCCGGATGTGGGGAACTTTCACTGCGACCAGAGGTGAGCTGTGGTTTTTTATTTTCTTTCTGTAGTTCCACTGAACTGATATATTTAGCTGTGACATCCAGAGTGGGGATAAAACTCTGAAAATTAAAAGGTCTGTGATTGGAGCAGCTGGATTCAGATCTGAGAGATGGTTTCAGGTGATCTGCTTGACAGTTGCAGTATGTGTGGATGTTTGGTGTGTTCCCATCGGCTGGCATGGAGTCAAACAAGCTGCTGCCTGCAGGGAGTCTGAAAGAAACACAGAAGAAGTCAAAGAGTTTAATCCAGAAACTACGGGAACAGAAATTATTTTTCTGCTTGATTCAGGAAAATATTCCGCTTTTCAAGACAAGAAGCTGTTTTTTCTTCACATCTTAAGCTATAGAAAATATAATTAGTTTGATCTAATATGCATTTTCATGTTTTTCTTGTTTATAGTTGCAGAAAACAAATTTTAGTTTTGCAAGAATTGAGTTTGTAAATTAGCGTTTGGCCAGAAAACTTAATTTTACATCTATTATTTTCAAATAATAAATGTTCTGCCCTTGATTAAATACATTTGAATTGAATTTAATTGAATTAAATTGTAAAACAAAACATGTTTCATCAGCAGACTTACAACCAGTCCCTCCAGAATTTTGAATTAAGCTGATTCTGAAATCCATCCAAAATTTGCACATAGCAAAAAAAGATGACATAAAGCAAGTGGACAAATTGGACACTAATTAACATTTTAATTAAAATTGCTGGATTTTTGTTACTTGTCATAACAGGAAAGTAGAACATATTTCACCAAATATGTACTTTTTAATATTTTTGAGCTGAATTTTGGAACATTTTCAGTCCAAAATCTTTAAAATAATTTCAAAATCTTTCCTTCATGTTATGGAAACAGAATCTGACGCTAACGTCAGCATCATTGGCTAGCTGCAGCAGACGGCCATATTTGATTCCAGTGCTTCTTCTTCACAATGCTCACTTTGTCAGCTTTGTGTTTTCACCAGATATCCAAAGTACTTTGATGACTGCAAGTGATTTAAAGGTGGTGCAGGGTAGTGGATGGATCTTCAGTGATATTTACCTTCAGAAAAGCTGAAAGAGCCATCTAAAGTCTCACACGTACAGAATAAAGGAGAACTTACTCACCTAATGAAAACTAGTGTGCTCCTGAGCGTAGTTTAGCTAAATCTGTGGATCAGTTAACAGAAATTATGATTCTTAAAACACAGCTGAAACCCACCAACCTCCACTCAGATATGAAATCCTGCAGCTGCTCCAGCACAGCGCCCCCTGCTGAGTGGAAGTCATTGTCCGGCCTTCCATCGTATGTCCCACACAGACCCAATGTGTAATTCTGGTCTGAACTGGGAGCCCTCAGAGTCAGACTCATTCCCCAATTGGAGACATCTGCACGAACAAATGCTCCAGAGGAAAACGTGATCTGCAAAGAGTATCAGAAGATAAGTTTTTATTCAAAACCTGCAGGTATTAAAGGTGACCTGTTATCTTGTACAGGTTAAAAGTATTTTCATTACATTTTTTGCACAAAATCATTCTATTTTATTTTGCTTAATTGAACTCCTTTCAGAATAAGCTGTTTTAGGGCGGCTTGTCACTTTAAATCCAAATAAGCTGGTGCTAGCCACGCACCCAACTCAATGTTTACAGTCATATGTGCAATTGTACATATGTGCTTTGAAAAGCAGACGTAGAACCTAATGCACAATCAAAAAGAATGCAACACATGGTTTCTGGCTGATAAGTCAACAACAAAACACTTGCCATCGTACAGTGGTATCGTGGTAAAACAAGCTAGCCAAATGTACTGTAGCTCTTGGGTTGCTAGGCAACGAGGTACGACTTGACTGGGGATGCTAGGTATCAGCCCAGTCCCTGTTGAATATGGCTTAGCAATCGGGTCATTCTCCAGGCCACAAAAAACATTGACTTATTGCCAAAAAACAGCTAGGTGTTTTTTTTGTTTGTTTTTTTTTTATGTTTGGACCTTCTTTTGATTTTTGCATAATAGGTTCCCTTTAAATATCTAATAATGAAGGCTTAAAAAATTCTTCACTTTTACACACAAGTCCTGGAACGGTTGCTAGGTAACAGACTGGGCTTCCATGGGGTTGCTAGGTTGCAGTGTCTGCTGGTTTGTGGTGTTACATTTGGAAGGTTTTTGAAATGACTCATTTTCCAGGCACCAAAAAACATGAATGTATTTTTTTTTAAAATGGCTAGATGCTTTTTTAAGAACTTGTGTTGTTTTTCGAAGCTGTAGAAACTCAGATGAAAATACAAAAACTTGCAAAATGTGAATATTGCACAAATGTAGATTTCCAGTGTTATTCATGATGAAACGCGGCTGCTGTTGACTCACAGTGACTTTGCGTCCTTGGTAGGACTCACTGATCCGAAAGCCGCTCTTTACTCGTTTAGCATTTCTGCTCTTCACAGACAGACGGGGCTTCGTCTCGCCCATCTCGCCGTCACACATGTCGAACGCGATAACGTCGCCGGCGTCCCACGCCGCAAATCCACACACACAGGAGGCGGCGTGCACCAGGCTGCCACATTCCCACTGACGGACATGGACCTCAAAGGGCAAAAGGTCACTCTTGTAGAAAACAAAGGTGCCTATTTGATAATTCTCGTAATATCTGGGAAAACAACAAGATTTGTTTTCAGCATACTCTGAACTAACAATACAAACAACAAGACTATTGAATCATTACAATTATTACAATAGATGATTAAAATTATGTACCTGCCATCAAAAGTGATCATGTGGGGGTCTGTGAAGGAGTAGCAATAAGCTGGGGGAACATCAGTAATGATTATCTGGAAATAAAGAGTTATTTTTATTCCTTCCTATAAATGTTATTTGATTAATTATTTACTTTTAACCTTTACTTTTATGGTTTATCTCACTGAAATTCAAGGTCTAATTTGAATTGGGTTGCTAGGTAACCGGCTAAATGCTAAAAAAAACCATTAACTTATATTTAAGAAAATGACTAAATGTTTTTTTTAAGTCACTCTTCTAATTTGAATTAGTTCTTGAATTTCAAATATAATTCAAATTAGATTTGATTAAACTTGTTAAACAAACAAGTAAATTTACAAACACTGCAACAGAAATTTGACTCAATTAGATAAACTGATAATTATAACGATTAAGATGAGTTAATAATAAATAAGTAATAATAAACTGCCTTTTGTATAAGAAATGCAAACTAAATGATAACTAAGTGTGATGTGCTTACCTGAACAGGTTCTGGTGAGTATCCGTTCCAGAGAAAGTTCTGCGTGACGATGGGTTTCACAGAGATGTGACTGGTCCGTTCACCGTCTTTGATAAAGTCCATGTTGGGACTGAAGTGGACCAGAACCCGGCTACAGACCCCGCCACTGCAGCGACCCCGAGATAAATCCACTTTACAAGATGACAGAGACAAATCTGCACCCAACAAATCCTCGTCTGTGGAAAAAGGATGCAATGTCGGTTTGAAAAGATTTAAAAGGCTTAAAACTGTGCAGTTTGTTTAAGAAAGATCAAATTCTGCAACCGTAATTGTGTTACGTGAACATTGAAAGAAATCAGATTATCCTAAACTGTGAAAATGTGCAAAAACGTTTTACTTCTTCAACTAAAAAAAGCAGATGTTAAAGAATTAAAATGCATTTGCACCTCTGGTACGGAGGCACAAAAGGCTAGAAAATACAGTGAATGGTTCTTTTTCTATAGTAGCGCGAAAAAGAACCATTAGCATAAGCTAATTTCAGTTAATTTATTTAGTTTAAAACTAAATAAATTAGTTTTAATTTATTAGTTTTAGTTCTCATGCTAAGAACTGAAGCCTTTTTCAAATTCACTCCACTTATTTAAGTTGATCAAATTGTCCACAAATATTTAATTGCTATTTTTCCTGGGAAATAAATATAACATGAAGCAGAGCTCATTTTATCTTATCCACTCTTCAAAATGGAAAAGAGAGGAGCACATATTGTTCATATACAAGATGAGGGCTCATCTTTGTAAGTCAGGAAATGGCATGTGCCAAAAATAAATAAATCAATTTACATAAAAATTGCGGTTCTAATTTACTACAATTCAGAATCGACATTTGATTGATTGATTTTGAAAAATAAAACAAATCCACTGAGCCTTCATAAATTCATAAATGTGTTGCTTTACCTTACTACAGATGTGTAAAAGTTATATATTTCACCAGAGCTGGTCAGATAATTAAAAATGATGATCTATACCACAGTCAAACTTAGCTTTTTATGTGGCCCTCTAGATTCTAGACTAAACACTAAGTGTGCTTAAATATTATGCTATCCGTTAAATTAATACAGTTTTTATCCATTTACTTCCACATTATATCAATCTGTCTCTTCAGCTTCTAGCGAATAGTTGTGGAAATTCACGCAAAAATAAACCAACCTCCGCACTTTTTTGTGCTAATAATTGGGAGTTTATTACAGATTTTTCTCAAATATTTTTAGAAACTTTCTTACTTGCACTAAACAGCTGCCTCAGCCTTAATTGATGTCAGATTATAGACCATGATCTATGCAGCGAGTAAGAAAAAGTCACATTTACCTTCATAAATAAGCACAAATATTTCCAAATAATACCACAAACATTTTGATTTTTACTGCAAAAAATCACAAAAAGTATCATAAAAACCTGGAGGGACTGAAAGTTGTCCAATATCTAATTTTAAGGATTCACTGATACTTTAACAGTTTGTGAACAGATTTTATCAATACATTCTGGCACAACCGGCCCTTTAAGAGCATTCATGATCTTAACTTGGCCCAAAATGAAAATGAGTTTGACACCATTAGTTGTTTTGATCTTTACCTTCACTGCTTGTGCTGAGATGCAGAGATAAAACACAGTTTTCTGCAGAAGAGAAAGAACCATCCGGACATGGAACCGGAATCGAGCTCTCAACCAGAAGCCGATGCCGCCTCCCGTTCTCAGACACTCGGCTAACTTCTGGTTTTAACTGCACAAAGGAGTTTTTAAAGAAAGAGTAAGCCTCTTTATATAGAGGCTTTTCACTGATCAGCAGAAAAATACCAACAGGAGTTTTTAAAATTAGGTTACATATCGTCACCTTCGTAAAATAATGGCCTAAGTCATTTTTTTTTGTTGCCAAAAGTGATTTTAGCAAAAATTGACTTGGGCCATTATTTTAGAAAAGTGACTATATGTCGTTAATAAATTATGTAGATAAAATATACTTTGCATTCAGATTCATCATTTTATATATGAACATACGTAATAAGAGACATATACCTTTATTCCTGCAAAAAACTCTTGACTTTCCACGGGAGTGCCTTGAATATCTGGTGACTCCAACAAGAAACTGGAGCTGGAGCAGTAAATCTAACAAACAGGTAGATACACAGTCATTTTGGTAAAATGTATTTTCTTAAGCATCTTAATCATATTAGCACCATTCGTGTTTTTTGGCACTGATTGGCTGGACACCCAACAATAGAAGATAAATTCAGCAATAGTGCCAAAATAGTTTCCACTTACTAAGGAATATTTGGTGTTTGAACTATTTCAGCCAGAGGTGATGAAGATGGAGTAAAAGCAGCCCAGAGCCTCACCCTGTCCCCCAGTCGGAGGTTGAAGCCGTCCAGCTCAATGAGGGCGGAGGTGTGGATGGTGGTCTCCTTCCTGAGCTCCTCCTTCCTGTCCTCAGGTGAGAGGCGCAACCAGGCCACCACAAAGCCCACAGAGCTGCTGGAGCTGCTGTCAAAGCTGCACCTCAGGTACACGGTGTGACCTTTCACCTCTGAGACAATCACAGGCACAGAGGGAGCGGGAGGTGGCTCAGCTGGGACCAGAGAGAAACAAGACAATTACTGGGAGAAACAGTACAAACTGTTAGTTGTATAGTTGGATACATAGTATGGATACAACGATGTATTCATTCGGGGGGCTTTATTGAAGCATCACTTCCTGCTCTTTAAATTTCTACGGACAAATATGTAAAAATATAATTTTCCACATTGAGATCTATGAACAGAATTTAAGTGTTTCTGCTGTGATGAGAGAAATGACATAACTAGAAGAGTTAAATGCAATGTTTGTTTGCATTTAACAAACATGTTTATAAAAATGTTCCTTAAACCAAATATGAAGCTCTGCAGACTTAAGCTCTTTCAGATTTTAATAGTGAGACGTGAAAGTCGATTTTTAAGATCTACAACACTGTAAAACATTTGATGGTGGTTTAACTTGAAAATGAAAGTCCACCTGCTGCCTTGAAAATGCAACTCACCTGGTTAAAGAGCAAACATTTTACTCACAATATCAAGTTTAAATAACTACTTATTTTACTGTAGAATAATTTAAAATCTTGCTTCAAATTGCATGAGTTTTATTAAACATCACAATGAATTCAGCTCAGAAACATTCAGTGTGAACAGAACATTAAAATAAACATTTGCCTTAACACAACACAAGAGTCAAATCAGTGTAACATACTTAAATCTCAGTCTACAAAAACATGCCGCTAAGCATTTTGGGAGATAGTTCCCACTCCTGTCTTTTTCTTCTTTCAAATTTTTTAAGTGCTATCCTAAAAACTCTAGTTTATTTAACTCTAACAAAAAGCTAACAACTTATTGCTGTGAGTTTATCTCTCACAAACGCTCACATTTAGGATGAGAATCTAAAACTCACTAAATTTATTTGACTTAAATAGTAAAAGATAGTAGACACAACTAAATGCGGCTCAAATGTTTTACAGTGAACTTCCTCTTCCTCTCATTCAGAAACTGACAGAGATTCAAACCTATTTTGACAATTTCTACAACCTTAAATAAACAAACAACTTTTTTTTTTAAAGAAAACACAGAATCTACTTCCTGTATGTATTTACCTTGTGCACAGTAGCCCATGCATCCAGGTGTGGGCTGCAGCAGGTACACATAGAAATCTCCACAGCTCCGGACGGTGACAGGGACGCGGAACATGCAGCAGTCTTTGCTTCCGCTCTGAAAGATCTTCCAGGCAGCGCAGGCTGTCAGCTGCTTGACCTCCAGCGACCCCGGGAGCGTCTCACCGTCTCCCAGAGACAACCACACCGGAGCCTGGGTCCCACAGTGGTTTACCTGGATCACACAGGTGTGGAGAAATGCACCTTTACAATGCAGCTACAGAGCGAACATTTTAAGGAACATGCTGGCTTGCTGGTTATAACTCAACTTACTAATAGGTTCATTTCTTGTGTATAAAGACAATAGCAGCAATATTTGATATTTTTTATAATTTCTCATAATTTACATTGGAAACTATGCAAATGCAGGTTGAAAAGCTACATTTAATGTATATTTGACAAAATGTAACTAAGTGTCTCAAAACTCAAGGATTTTTGAGACAAAACTCAAGGAACATGAAGAAACTCCCACTTGATTAAAGGGAAACTATTATACAAAGTTCACATTTCTAACATTTTTGTGCTTCCATTTGTGTTTCTACTCCCTCTAAGAACAACCCAAACAATAAAAAAAAACAACCACCAAACTGTTTTTTTGGCAGTAAGCTCATGTTTTTTGGTGTCTGGAAAATGAGCAGTTTCAAAAACCTTAAGCAACTCCAGCCAAATCCAGACTGTTACCTAGCAACCCAAGCTGAGCTTCAGCATGTTTGGTCAGCTGGTTTTACCACTGTAGTTTGTTGCTGAGTTACCAGAAACCACCTGCTGCATTCTTGTTGATTGTACAGGAGGCTCTACTTCTGCTTTTCAAAGATGGATGGTTGTATAATTGCTCATCTGTTTGAAGCCATTTGTACATGCGAATGTAAGCGTCGAGCCATAATAAATGGGACATTAACCAATATATTCAACGAGTATTGATGGTTTTAATAATGGCACTTGATAAAATCTAATGCCTGTTTTTGGTTTTCACCACTGTTGATGTTTTCTGGTTTTGTGTTTCAGAATGTAAATACTTTTAACTGCCATGTTAATGAAATGTGCAATCAAATAATCTTGATTGATTGATTGATTGACTGAGGGCAGCTTATTTGAATTTAAAGTGACAAGAGGCCTTAAAACATCTCATTCTGAAAAGCAGAACTGATCAGACTAAAATTTCTATTTTAACTTGTTCAAGGAAGCATAATAAGCCACCTTTAACACATTATTTTCCTTCATATTTATAGTTCTGTGCAGATAAAAAGATATTTAAGAGGTGTCGATCCTTTGGAGGTGACGTCACACTCTTCCGAACTCCGCCATTACGGATGTCAAAACAAACCCTGTCAAAAACAGACGTCTGTAATATCACTTCTTTTTAGTTGATTTCACTTTAAAATGGTCACGGGTTGCTATGCGGTTGACTTTACAACCAGACTAGGATGCAAACCAAACTTGTAATTTCATTTTATAACTTTTAATGAGAAAAGCGGCGATGGATATCAGCCGTCAATCATAATGAGTGGCAGCCCTCAGTATAACCGCGGATTTGCAGCAAAGACTTTGTACAAAGTAAAAAGACTAAAGTTCATAAACTTTATAATTATTATTAGAGGGATATCAAATATCGCATGATGGAGAAGGTAACCGTTAGTAACCATGGAGACAGTGCCGCAGTCATGTAGCCTAGCACGTATGGAAGAAACTGGTTAGCATCTCGTCTTTGGTATGTTTTTAATGTTGCTCCGGTGTAAAAGGAAACGCTGTTTATGACATAGTGACATAAATCTTGTGGTGTGAAATCAGGTAAAGTCAGTAATTTGATGAACACGTCACAGGGGAGGAGGTACGGGTCGGTTTCTAAGCTAGTTATTTCCAACTTCTATAAATACTGTTGTCTATGAGCCCCAACCTGGTTCTGTTACCTTCACAGATAAATTAGTTAAGACTCCAACAAGTAGAAGCCATAAATAAACTGGCAAAAACAACTTTGGAAAACAATATCAGTCGCTTTGTTCAATACTCCTGTCTCTCACTTCCGACGTCCATCATGGCGCCTGGATGATTTAGTGACAGCTGAAACGGGTCAACACACACAATACAATTCCTTTCTAAACATCCCACCCAAAAAAACCGAAAACAAAATAAAAAAGCTTACCTCCACACACTGTGTGGGCATTCTGGCACGCTTGTCAAAAATCTGAAATTGGTACCAGCCTGGAGTGAGCGAGTGGTCGCAGATGATGTCCTGCGGCGCTGACTGCTGCAGGCTGCTGGAGCTGAAGGTGGTGCTGCGGTGGGGGTTCTGGAGGACCATGTGGCCGCCAGGCAAACACTCCCGTGGGAGAACTGCAACGACAGCCAGAGACTCCCTGTAAACACTGGAGGCCTAAGACTGCCAGAACATATGAGAAAGTATTTATGGAAAGCTTCTGAGAAGTTACAGATGGGGAAGTTTAATGAGAAATAAAACATTACGGACAAAATATAATATTGTCTTCTCTAATGGGGCGTGAATATTCCTAGCTCATATGCTGGTAAAAGTTGTGTTATGTGACTGATCCTCCAAACAATACAGTTAAAATGAACTTGCTTCTTTGCAAAAAGAAAAAAAAAATCTTAGACAAAATAAATTATCTTGTAAGACTGACATAAATTGGTCAAGTTAAACCAACTTAATAAATTAAGTTGACTCAACTTAATTGAATTCTATACACAATTGAATAAACAAATCAGAAACAACAAATAAATGTTAATTACTGCAAATTAAACAAAATAATTCACAATGTGCAAGAATAAACTGCTCTCACCTAGTTATTTTAATTCACATTATGAAGTTAAAATAATAATAATAATTTTACGTTAGAATAATTTAAATTCTTGTTTAAAATTGCATTATCAAAATTTCTGATCTAATAATTAAATTTATCAAACATCACAATGAATTCAGCTCAAGAACATTTAGTGTGAACAGGACATTAAAATAAACATTTGTCTTAATAAAACACAAGAGTCGGATCAATGTAACACACTCAGGATACAAACACATGCCGCTAAGCATTCTGGGAAATAGTTTCCACTCCTGTCTTTTTCTTCTTTCAAATTTTTTAAGTGCTATCCTAAAAACTCTAGTTTATTTAACTCTAATAAAAAGTTAACTCCTGTAAGTTTATCTTTCACATACTCACACATTTAGGTTCAAAATGTAAAACTTGCTGAATTTATTTGACTTAAAGAGCAGAAGAAAGTAGATACAACTAAATACAGATCCAATGTTTTACAGTGAACCAGCAACAGGAAGTCTGAGAGGCTACTTCCTGAAGGCTTTCTGACAGTGAAGGAGGACCAAAATAATTGGCCTCATCATAGATTGATGATGGGAGGCATTAAGGGAAATTAAATGCTAAATAAAAACATATTTTTGTAATACAAGTATAGATTTTAAAACAGCTGATAAGTTTAGTCCTCTGTTAAATATGGAGGTATGCAGAAAACTACACTTTAACACTAAAATAAGACAAAGCTAACTCATGAATTACTTTTCAGGAAGATTTAGAGTCAGTAATTTCTAATTGGCAGATTATTTGATTTATGACATGGAAACATTTTTAAAAGTCAAATAATCTGCCAAATGAACTAACATTTTCCCAACCAATATAAAGGCATTGTTGACTTAAAACAAGTTCCTTGGTTTTGCTGAAAAGTTATTTGTAAGCCACTTTTGTCTTATTTGCTCTGTAAGCCAAACAGAAAGTTACTTGATAAGACTTTGTGTTTTTGCAGAGAAGAAGTGAGAACCTACCTGTTGGAACCTGCGTTGCGTGTGGTAGCGAAAAAACGGCGCAGAGAAAAAGTCTGACGACAAAACACAGCTTCGTCATCCTGTCCCCGCGTGACTTCACCACCGATCAGCGCGAGCTCCGTGTTTGGATCAATAAGGTCACGAACTGCGTCGTGTTTTCTCCCCCACAATGTTTGTCTGTTGCGTCTGTTTCGGTTGGTTGGAATCGATTTAGTCCTGGAGAGCAGAAGCTGTCCGATGATTCGAGCAGGAGGACTGCGCGTTAGGAGGAGCGTTGGTCCGCTCCCTGAAACAGAGAAACAGTTATGCACAACACACACACACACACACACACACACACACACACACACACACACACACACACACACACACACACACACACACACACACGCCTTCTCTTCTCACACTTATTTGTAAAACCTTTAATTTTAAACCTGTAAAATTAAGATTATTTCCCCTTTTTCTGTTATTTAGACCTAAATTTGCATCTAATATTCACCAAAAATATTAGATTTTAAGCCGATTTTCCCCAGTCTTTAAACTACAATAATCTGCAAGTTAATGTGAAGAAGTTCTTCAGACTTTAAGGATTTTTGTTTTCCCAGTTCCTCTCAGTTTTTGGTTCTTTCTTCACTTTGCACAACCAATGGAGCATTTCTTAAAAATAATTAAGAAATTGTTTTCTTAATTGTTTTAAGAAAACAATTAAGAAAGCAATTTCTTGTTGAAAACGATTAGTTAGCAGCACAGTTAGTGCTGCTAACATTAATTGGTTGGAATGTTAGCAGCACTAACATTCCAGATTTGGACTTATAGTTTTTAAATTATTGAACTTTTTATTTCCTGTCTTTATTAAAACTGTGACATACTTAAATTACTTTACATTATTAGGATTTTATTATTTGGTAATTGTTGTATTATGTGACTTCAGTTTCATTATTTTTGTGTGCAGCTCTTTGGTCTTGTTGGAGTTTAAAGTTGTTTAGAACTAAATCAGGAATAGTAACTCCAGAGCTGCAGAGTTTAGATGCTGCATGTTCATTTCTGACGTAAAAAACAAAAACTAAATGAATAAATTACTTCTGGTGTTCCTCTGCATTTGATTTAAATCTTGTCACATTTTTAGACTCAGTTCAGGGAAAATAACTGAACAAACTGGACCATGAATGTAAAGACAATCAGCCAGGAAATGTTTCTTTTTCATGCATTTATTGATTTATTGTTCATTTCTGAGAGAGAAAGATCCATTAGGGAGATCAAGGTTAGATGAGAAAATCAAAGCTATTGATTTATTCTAATTCTACAAACATGTGGATCAAACTGGTAAAGATACAATAATGAAATTATATCTGAGAGGAAATTTGATGAGAATTATATTTCATGATAGTTTGTTTTATTTAGCCCCGATTGCTGCTTTTATCCACTCCATGTATTCACACACATCCATGATGGAAACTGGGTTCTGACACGTATAGTCTGGTACACCTGGAGCAATCACACCGTAAATCATGCCGTTGAACATCACAGCTGAACCAGCATCACCCTGTAGAAAAAAAATGATAATATATTTATGTTGTAAAACAGAAAAGTAATCAAATTACTGTAGAGAGATATTGAAGAAACAAACTTATGTCGTACATGGGAAAATATGATTGTTTTCTTTTTCCTTTTAATTATTTTTGTTGTGCTTTGCATGCATAGATTGTTTCTGGGTTTGTTGCTTTTTCCTTTTTTCCCCCTTTAACAATCCAAACGAACTGGACTGAAGGTGATTGTCTAAGGCGGCAGAGCGCACTAATTGGCCACCCATACAGGTGTCAGCAGAGGCTGATTAAAGCCAAAATAATAGGAGCCTGGATGGAAAGGTGAGAACTGATTCTGGAGGCTGCAGAGACCGACACGCTGTGGCGCGAGGGGCAGACGGAACCCCCACGTCCGGCTCAGTACAGAGGAAAACCTCTGCCCGCGCCTGTAAGTAGTGTCCCATCTCGATCAGAGAGCATTGGCAGGAAATGCGTCTTCCAGCGGAGTTTTGGTGTGGCGATGCTGGCGTTTCCTGCTTTGTTGTTCTAGCTGTATCGAGCCGAAGAGGGGCGTGGTACTCCGCAGAGTGGAGCGTGCTGGGTCGTCGCGCAACCAGCTGTGGGTCGGCAAGAGCGCGATGCAGACGGATTACCTCCACCAGAAGCAGCATAAGAAGCAGAGCCCAACCTGTGGCCTCCAATTGGTGACTTTTGTTTAAGGACAATTATTGAATCCTGGATTTTAAAGAGAAAAAGAGGACTGTTTTATCGTGTCACTATTAAAGTGACTTTTCTTGCAATAAAATACCTTGCACCTGATTGCTTTACTGTTTGGGTTTTTGAGTTGCTTGCTCCCCCTTGTATTAAAGACAGAGTGTGGGCCATATTGGCCACACTTACATAGCATGCATCCTTGCTCGGTTCTGCAGTAGTGAAGACATGCCCATATTTCGGCAGAAGATGGGAAACGTTAACAACCTTCATGTCGACACACTGAAGACGTGTTGCAGGAGTAGTAAACGGTACTGTAGAGAAACATGAGAATCATAAACATGTTCTTCACTCAACCTTCTCTGTAGAAACAGAAACAAAGATTTTATTCTCATAACTTCTATATTTTTCTCACATGGCCGATTATTAGGGCTGATTGCTCTATCTCCCTCTCCTGCCAGCTGAACAGTATCACCACTGAAACACAATTAGAATAAAATGTAAAAATACAAGATAACAATGTAGAAAATTAATTGTCATGAAGAACAATGAAAGAACAGAAAACAAATCCTTTAAGGACTTCATCCACTGATACAGGAGTGTCCACCTCCAGTGCTCAGTGACGTTGTACTGCATCCTTTACATGTGTCTCTGGTCCAACACACCTGAGCTAAACTGGTGGCCTGATTACCTGACTCAGGTGTGCTGAAGCAGAGGCAGCAGGACTGGAGACAGAAAATCTGAAGTCATGGTTTTGATCAGAGAGACTTACATTTTAGGGCGATTACTGCAGTCTGGTAGCGGAGCAAGTGGGGCATTTTTTAATCGTCTTTGCAGCTTCAGCAACACAATGTCATGCTGCCAGCCTTCTGGAGCAAAAACCACAGGATTGTCTAGGATTTTGGGATAAAACTTTCCAGCAGTCCATGGATGAACTTTTAACATTGCTCCGTTAATCCTGCATAAAATGTTAGATTATAATGAACACACAGAAAACCTGATCATCTGCAGATAAAACTGTTAATGTCTCTTTCCTACCAGCCTGACTTCCAGCAACTAGCTGCAGTCAGGATCCACTCAGGGTGGATCAGAGATCCTCCACATAACTGTCTATGAGTAGTATTGGTGCCCCTCAGCCGAACATGATAAAGTCGCTCCTTGACATCGCAGTTATGACCTCCAATGATTCTCTTCTGCAGAAAAACATCCGAGTTCACTGAAACACCTGAAGAAGAAATAGGAGGACTTTACTCAGAAACCAGGTGCAAACATGGCTGCTGGAACAGAAAAAGGATAAGCAATTAAATATTAAAAACATCACAGTTCAGGTGCAAAGAAGCTTCAGTCTGAAACAGAATCAGAGGAAGTTTGAGAGTCACAGGGAGCAGCAGCCTCCCTGGAACCAGTGGAAGTGTCTCCAGTCTCTCCAGTTTCCCCACTGTGTCCAGTGTTTCTGACTCACCCAGCCCCAGCAGCAGCAGAACCTTCAGCAGAGCCATTGCTGGTCCAGCTTCCTGTGAATGTCTGCAGTCCTGCAGCAGCTTTTAAACTCTGTTCACAACTTCCTGCTGGAAAGAAAGCCACCAATCACAGGACAGACACTGATCTGTCCA
>CAEFZX010009506.1:0-22736 GCA_903066825.1 Alfaro cultratus | reverse complement strand
TGATCAACAACCAGACGTTACTATTGGCGGGAAAACAGAAGAAGATGGAGGATGATGGTGCTGCATGTAGACCTGAAAAACAAGGAAAGTCACACCACTGGTTTAAAATATTTACAACAAATAACTAATGCAGTATTGATAGACTGATAGTAAACGCTTATATTGTGATACATTTTTCAGTCACATCATCCATACCTTGCAGAATATCGTCTTTTTAATGACTTATTGCATATTCACCTGTGAATTTTAATTTCTTATTAAAACATGGCAATTGTGAAATTGTGCTTTAGCAGAATATCAACAACATTTTGTGAACACTTGAAATGGAAACAACTAATGTGAGCATGATAGTAAACGATCTGCTGCTCCATTGTAAATTTTACGCCGAATTTCTTGGGAGATCTTTTGACTGATCCGTTCTAAAGCATAAACATGTTTTGGTCCAGCTGTATATTGTTGCTGGAGGTTAATCTCTGCCCCATTTTAAAATGTGAAGCCTCTATTTGGCTTCCACGTGTTGTCATCCTGTATTTAGCTCCGACCATTTTTGAAATGGACACAGCGTTCACAACTTGATGCTATCACTCTGAGCAACAGAAAGCCTTTTTTTATTACCACACACGCCGTCCTACGTTTTGGCCAAAGAGTTCACATTCGACGTTGTCTAAGCAGAACATCTGACCTTCTGGGCCTCCTGTAAGGCTCGTGCTAACTGCGAACAGGAGTTCTGACACTTTTCCACTCCACGGTGGTTCTTTTCCTGCCAGTCGTCTATAAACACCAGGCGAGCTCTTTCGCTTCGTGTCTTTTTGAACTGCGAGAAGTGCGCCGCATCCAACCTTTTAACTAGTCCCTAGCTAAAACTCACCCCAGGATTGTTGCATTCCTCTCGGTTACACGGTGTGCACATCTCAGATTTTACACCTACCTATCTCCGCACGAGACGTACGACTGGAGCTCACTCGGCAGCGCGCGCGGAGCTTCCAAGCAATCTGAAGCCGGCCAGGACGAAGAGACGACGGCACTGCTTGATGAACTGGTCTGGTAAGGCCTGTGGGAGTTTGGGTTTCCGTGGCAATGCTCCCACACTTGCGTGCTTCGTTGTCATTAGGAATTCCTTATCTGGCCTGACGTGTGCGTGTCGTCTCGGTTTAAAAGGCCTGTAAATTAAGATGGAGGCATTTCATTTCGGCCACTGAACTGAAAATACCTCGGAGGTCTTTGTCAAGACTGCGACAAAATGGTGTTAATGCAAAAATAATAAAAAAAAAGAACTGGCATTCTGGCGTGGCGGCTGGGGGAGAACGAAAAACAAATCAAACAGATAGCACTCTGCGTCTGTTGGGGGGTCAATCCATATTTTCCGCTTTCCTGAATGAAACGTTTATGTTTTTGAATAAAAGACAGCTGAGAGACATACAAGAAGACATCATAAAATAAAAAAAAGTTTTGTTTTTTTTCCCAAACTGTCTTAAAATAAAATGATACAATAAAACATCTCTGAAGGACAGTGTTGCTAATGCAGGTTTAACAGATTGAATAACTTGTGCATCTCGTCTTCCCTCTGTTATACAGCTACGTTTTTCTCTTTGACGTGGAACTGAGTGTTGGTTTTATATGATGCCTTAAGCAGGTGTCTGACATGCAGGAGTTCAGATGTGTCTTTTGGTCGTCTGGCCTACCTAAGCCTGACAATGAGCTTAAAGGGGCAATATTAAGTAAAATTGAGTTTATTGAACTGTACATTGGGTTATAATGTCATCCCCTCATCTGAAACATACCTACAGTGTTGCTTTGATTCAAGCATGTTTGAGAAATCCTTTAATCTCCAGTGGCAACCATTCGGCCGTGCAAAACGGCCGGATGGACCCAGCTAGCTACTTCTCAATGTAACACTGGTAAAAGCGTTAAAGGCTTAATAGAGGAGCCATGTTGTGATGATTTTTTGAATCAAGAGTTTCTTAAAGAGACAGAGGCCCAATTACAAGGCCTTTAAATTACAAAGTTTAATTTATTTTAAGTCAAATTTGATATATACAGCAATTTTATAACAACTTAAGTTAATATCGTTACTTGATTGAGCCATGAGCATAGAAAATATATAATACTGTCCCTTTAAGTGGTTTGATGATAATTGAAATGGTTCAGTATGTCAATCCAGGTTTCTGAGTGTTATGCTTTTTAGAGTTTAATAGGGAGACCAATGTGGGCAAAAAATAGTTCTTAACATGGGTCTGCATTCATAATAGGTTGATTTTTTTATTATTATTATTTCATTGCTAGATAATACCACCACATTGCCTTTTTTACAACAAAGTGTTTTCTTCAGCTACCACTTTGCCTTAGTCACCACGAAACAGGGGAAGGCCTACAGACGCGCGTCTCTGTCTTCTGTTTGCACATTTACTTATTGGTGTGTTTGATGATCATTGCATTGGATTTCTCAGGCTTTACGCTCTAAAATTCACATTTACCCAAAGACTTACTGTCTCGCTTAATTTCTCCACTAGCTCAGTGTAATCTCACTAAGTAAGACAGTGCAGTGCAGAATAAGAATGTGCAGGCGTAATTTTAACGGGGCACAATTCAAACTATTAGGCAGTTTTGGTTTCTTTAAAGACTTCTTATAAATTGACGAGGCTTTCTAGCATCAGTCTCTGAGACCCACCCAATCTGGACTGAAACCCATCTGCTTTTACAGAACATTTTAATCCTCTCAGTTACACCAGTGTTGACTTTAAAACAATAAGCGCTGGATAAAATTGCGTCTTGGGGGTCTGATTTAATACTTGACATTTATTGAAAGAGTTAATGTTAAAGCCGTGTTTTTTTTTGTTTGTTTGTTTTTTTTTTTACATTTTGGGGTGAGAGAGAAAAAAAACATGAAAAGTGTTTGCCGTTCCTAATGTGTTTCCAATAGATCACAAAATTTTTGCAGCTCATGTTTACTGTTGCCTGGACCAGATTCTGCAACAACACACATAGGAACTCTGGCACACATGGAAGCCGCGTCAAGAGATGACTCAACACCACATTCGGCCTGCATTTGGGTCAATAAGACGGATGACGCGCTGAACTACAGGTATAAACTACACCAGGCGACTGTCAGGTCTCCCTTCATCTGCTCTCTTAGAGGAAGTCCTCCATAAACCCTCACCGGACTAAAACATTTACAATGTTGTCAATGGGGATAATCCTTTGATATCTTAATGCTGCCAAAGACGAAGGCAAGCCTGAACTCGGGGGAAGACGGTACCGCTGCAGGAAAAGCAGCTGCTGCAAAAAACCTTTGCGGATTTAGCCCTGGGAAGATAGCAGGACCCCCAGCTTTGTTTATCCACCAGACGATGAAGGGTTAAGATAGCATCTGCATGCTAACGTATCATGTAAACGGAGCGGCATTACCTCATTTTATTTCCCCAAAAGAGCCGCAGGTACAGGGAACAGAAAGGCAATTGTTTTCGCCCGAAAGGCCTAAGATACCTACTTAATAGCCTTGGTCAGACAAAAAGAAGCAGGCGTCGGGTGGCGGGCGATAAAAGGAGCTAATGTTTGGCAAAACCTTCCAGTCAGCACTATTTCATTCACATCTAGGTCTTTTGAGAAGCACTGGAGCAGTTGCTTCCTCTTTTTTTTTTTTTTTTTTCTACATCGTTTGATGGGAGAGGTGAAGGGGAAGGTTGACAAAAGTTTCAGGTTAATGTGAGACACAAGATTTGGCTGAGCTATGCCTGCGGAAAGTCTACACCGATCAAACAGCTGCCGTCAACAAACAAAGGGGAATTAAAAAAGCCGTCTGGCCTTGGAGCTGTTATTAGTCTTTCAGTGAGCAAAGTTTTCACTCTTAGCAGCCGTCAGTCACCTTGACGAGCGGGGAGGCTGACGGCGGGGAGAGGGATTACAGCATTCTGCCGGGACCTTGCTGTTCAGCTCGCTTTGAAGGAGGGAGATATGCAAAATGACTTCTTGTTGACAGCAACTTAGTTTTGCACCTGCTGAGCGCCACGTCAGACCAACGGTGCTTAAACAAGAATCCAAATTTCTGCTGACAGAGTGGACCTGGAGGCTCGTTTCAAATGCTTGTTTTCAGTCATGCTTAGACAAACCAAGGCCCAGTCCTGAGGTAGATGGAAAAAGCTACGTTTTCTTTAATTTTTATTATTATTTTTTAAATAGAAAAGAATGTATAGCGTAGTAGTTGTATAGTCTATATCTACCAGGTTTGCACTTCTAGAAACTGAATTACTGGTGCATTTTTTTGTAACACAGTCAGTCAGACTGGAGGAAGACCATCTTTAAAGATTCATTTTTAAGTTATCGCTGATTTTCAAATGGATTTTGATCTGGACTTTGACCAGGCTGTCACAATATCGCTGTCACACTACTGTGTATCTGCCCTTTATCTCAGTGGTCTCAAAATTCCACTTGATTTCTATCTCTTTTCAGTGCTACATCTGGAATTTCCCCCACTGAGCTTGATTTCTCAGGATGAATTTCATCTTGGCCAATCTGGAAACAGAGGGAGTTCTGAATGATAACCTTGAGTTTCTGACCCGTTTTAGAAGTGCAAACTCCTTATATGAGGTTGTAGTTTTATCAATGACAGCAGAAAACAAGAACAAAGTCCGTGTTGGCCACGCTTCCAAATATTGAGCGATTTAAAGTCAAACCAAGAGGAAAGTTTAAGACATTCAAATGTAAGCAAAGATTGTTGTTCGACTCAGAACTTGTCTCTTCGCAGTGAGGGACAGTATCATGGCCAACCATTATCAATTGGATAAAATCAGATCCATTACTTCCTGGAGTCCACCCCTCCAGGAAGTAATAGTTGCTCAACAGGTGAGAGTACAGATCTTCTGAACAAATCAAAGCATAGAACAAGGGGCTGTGAAAGTGGTGCTTAGCGAAGAAAATGTAAACTGAGACCAAGATCAAACCAATGCGAGATCAGTTTCTACGCCATTGGTTTAATCATTATAATGTAGTTGCTGCTGAGGTTTCAAAGTCAAAAGATTGCTTGCATCCGAATGTAGCCAGGAGTTTCATACTGAAAATCACATTTTGCGGCTGTGGTCGTGACTTGTGATAGAGAAAATATAGTCAAACCTAAACAAAACCAAGACTTTAACGATATGAAGACATCTTTTGAAGTCAAAACCAGTCTAAAATGACATAACGCTAGTTAGAAGGTTATGATGTTAGAGGAGAATAAGCCTCCTGCATCGTCTTTTTAAGCATTTAAACACTAGAGTAAGCCAGACTCTTTCTTCCAGGATTGCTTTGTTTTTAATTTTACTCTAATTGCTACTTGTCCTGCCGATGGTTTCTCCCATCTGAGCTGTAGATCTTAAGTTACAATGTCCCTCTTGGCCGACTTTCTTTTGTGCTATGAGAGAACTTTGGGGACTAATATTCCACTTTACAATGTTCAGGTTTCACTCTCCAAAATATTTTTTATTAACAAAATTAGAGGGTAACACAAAAACCTTACAACTTCCTGACCTTAAAATTATTTTTTGGGGTTTGGACTAGGACCTTTTTTTTTTTTTTTTGCAGCGTTTCAAATCAGAAATATGTGGTAAGTGTCAGAACAATTTTTTGGGGGGGATTGGATTTTATGAGAAAATGTGTTCTTGCTTTTATTTTCCTTTTCATCTTCTTTCTATACATCTGACTTTTTTGGACTTAAAAAGTCAGACTGAAGATCTAGCACGGTGATCAACTGCATTTTATTTCCCTCAATAATTTTACGTGAAAAGTAGTACACTGCTCCGGTCCAAGCTGGACTCTGATCTGGAGCAGCGGCGGAGTGAGGAGTGAACGAGCCACCAGAGGGAAAAGCTCTGCCTCAGTGAGTCACTTCAGAGCTGATGGGATAATGAGTTCTGGCGGAGAGTAGTGGCCTCACAGTTCTGGATTTTCACGACTCCACAAACACAACGTGACAATTTAACAGTCCTCATCTCTCCATCTGGGGAGCACCACCTGCCAACTCCTCATCCTCCTCCATCCTAAGCACATCTGTGACCACATGGTCCACTGTCTGCTGGCCTAGCATCACTACAGGTCTCTTAGCCTGGGTTAGTCCTGCTGTCCTCCTTTGGCCCCTTGTTTGCTTGGGGGGGGGTCATATCAAGCCCACTCAAATCCTAAAAGGGACGTGACAGACCTTAGGTCTGTAGCTCAGCTTTTATTGGACAGTGAGTCCTCTGCACAATGACATTATAACTGCCTAAAACCACACTTTTTTAACTGAAGTGGTTGTTTAATATACCACTAATTAATACGTCTAGACATTGTATTTCAAGAGGGTTTTTTAAAGACGGAGTATTACTTAAAATAGACTTTTTTGACCTTTACATCATGTAATAATATTTTGCCTTCATCAAAACCAAAACCCTTAATCCCTTAATCTCCCCTGGCAACCAGTCAGCTGTACTCCATTAGGCTGTTTACAGCCGTTTGTAGGAACGCTGGACTGAGAAGTGGTTTTGTGTGATGAGCTCAGCAGATTTGCAGTTCCACCAGGTATTTGCTAATCGCTAATGCCACTAGTCTGAAGGGAATGTGCGGTGTAGGGGAACGCTCTGAGGCCGAACCGCAACTGGAGACTGCAGCTCCGAGAAGGAGCTTCGTAGAAAAGTTTGCACCAGTTGAGCCTGACACTTTCCATTGTAAATTTTTAATTTCGCCCCTCTTAAGAATGAAAAGAGAGCTGATTACACATAAACAACACACTTTTCAGATATTTGACTTCTGATAATACAGGATTGTCTTTGCACTTCATAGATATGTGTGTCTTGTGCTGGTTTATCCCTCAAACCCAACTGCTGTGCTTCAGCAGAGCAACTGAGTAGATGAGACTTGATACACCACTTGTAAACAACCCACTGACTTGGCTGTACGTTCTGACCTATTTATGCCCTCAAAAACAAAACACCTTCCTGAAATAACGGCCCACATCATTTTTTGCCAAGAGATGAAAATCACTTTTGGCAAAAAATTATTTAAGCCATTATTTTTAGGACAGTGACGATATGTTATCTGAGTGTTATATATCAGGTGCCTTGATCTTCTCTTCAAATTATTCATGGACCATGGACACAGCAGATGGTCTTTTCCCCAAGTACTCTAGATTTTATTTAAGGAACCAGGCCTTCAAAGTCCTTCTTGAAATAAACCCATGGAGTAGCAGATCTTTTCATCTAAGGGCTACCTGCAAAAAATCTGTGGCCACACTACGTCAGAGGTGGTTTAAGTTACACCAGCTTTACTGTATCAACCAGAAGAGAAACTCTAAGGGCCGCCGCCTGCGCCAGCAGCCATGACCTCCCTCCTCCCACAGAGATCAACAGACAGACACCGAGACGAATGTTGGTCCCAAAATTACAGCTCAGCATAGGAAAGATCTCTTGCAAAAATACACCAAGTGGCCAGCAGGAAAAAAAATAAAAAATCCAGCAGGTTCACCGACCAGGGTGTGACAGGGAGAAGGCAAGCCAGTCTGCTGTATTTAGAAGCTCTAGATAGTCTCAAGCCTCGACTATTGCACATGAATCTCAATTAGTGGCCTCTCGGACAAACCAAGGATCCAAGGGCTGCCCTTTGATATAGCTATAAATATGTATCTCTTGTTTGTAAAGCGGGCCACAAAATAAAAGGGAAACGGTAGGGTAGGGAAGCAAAGTACATAGAACTTTGAACCACAGGGAGGCCATTTACTTTATGTTAAGTAGTGTCTCATTGCCAATGCAAGAATTTGTGCCCTGTAGCTTGCTGTACTGTATTTTGCAAAAGGAAAAAAAAAAAAAAAGTAAGAAATAAGTTTTGAAATTGGAATAATAATAAAAAACAACTTATGGCTTTTCTTATACTTTGTTGGACATTCGACCTCCAAGGCTAGGCGACAGGAAATGAGAAACCCCAGATGCACCATCCTTCAGAGGGGACTACACTAATGACTCGCAGCGGTGTGTGGATGTGTGTGTTTGTTGGTGGGTAAAGCGATTAACTTTTTCAATCAGGAGAAAAACACACAAGGAAGTACAACGACTAAGAAGAGGACAAAAGAATCGGGGGGGAGTCTCAGTGATGAAGTGACCTGAAGAGAGGTGAGATCATTTCAGAGAGGATTACTCCCCCCACACATCCACACACCCAGATCCATTGTCCTAGGAGTATATAATATAGGGCAGGGTGTTGCTACACCATGCAGTCTTTTCAGTATGTGGTCTCGAGCTTGTTAGGGTTAACTTTTTGCAGGGTCGATGAACACTGACAGTTCTAAAAGGATCGTAACGGGCTAGGTACTCATGAGCAGACAGAGTCTTACCCTGCTGGGTGTGCACTGCAGTCGTTCTGCTGCTGTTTTACAGATGTTGGCAGGATTTCTGAAGGATAGCTCAAACTAACAGCGGTCAAAAGCAAAACTGTGAAGCAAAAAGAACAAACAATAATTCTGTAAAAAGAAAAAAAAAAAAAAGATAATTTAGAGTTGGCTTGCATCAATTTTGAATTCGTAAGACTTAGGATCTTTCAGAAGGTAAAAAGCCCCAAAACAAAACTAACAAAAAAACACTCCAGGTGGTCACTTTTTGCCCCTAAAAAATTACCTTCATAATTTTTTTAGGGGACCAAAATATTTGACTAGTCAGCGAAAATACCTATTTTCTAAACAAGCTGACGTATTAGCCCAGCCATTAAGCTGACCTATCATCCCAAGTGTGTCATACATAAAAACAACGATGGCGGATGTAATGTTCGCTGTCTCACAATTCATTTGTAGTCCAATATGACCTCAAGACGGTTGACTTCGTCATCACCTCACACAAAACCCTCCACACACACTTTGTTTTTCGTCATTCTTGTCTTCTTGTTGCATCTGCCTTATGCAGAGGCTTTACATGCTTGTGGGGAAGTAAAAGAAAAAAATATATATGTATATATATATATATATATAAACATATATATATATATATATATATTTTTTTTGTGTGTGTGTGTGTGTTTTCCAGTGTGTTGTGAGCAGTGATGGTATAGTTACTTTGGAAAAATAACTTTAATCGGATTATTGATTACTCCTTGAAAAAGTAACGTAGTTAGATTACTGATTACTTGATTTGGAAAGTAACTAAGTTACATCAAAAGTAATTATTAGTTACTTTCAGCAGCTGCTGACAGCAGCTCTCAGCCACCTCAATATAAAGATGACATTGAGGTTTGCCAATACTTCTGCACCAATAAGATTGTATGTGTGTCTGCCGGGGATCCTCCTACATGCTAAATTAGCCTTGTTGTGCTCTAATGTAGATCTATGGATCCAGTGGAGCGTTCCTCCCATACAGCTTCTGTTATTTGCATTAGCAGTCCAAATATCCGCAGTAGTTGACACAAAATCGACCTCGTTCAGCGCGGCCTTCAGATTTCTCTCCACCTCTGAGTGACACAAAAGTAACGCGCAGTGATTTGGGATTAGTAACTTTAATCTGATTACTGGATTTGAAATAGTAACGCGTTAGATTACTCGTTACTGATATCACTGGTTGTGAAATTAGTTTCTATTGAGTAACCAGAGCCAGTGGCGTTTGTTTTTATGACCACTGGGTGGCACCAGAGAGCTAAAATATTAGACTGGTTTGAGAAGAAGCAGCTGATGTTATTACCTTGTTTTGTGGCTAAACAGAGATGTTTCCCTGGCGATAACATCCTGTGTCTTTCCTCATATCATGACGAGGAGGAGGAAAACATTTTTGCGAAGGCACGTGTTTTTGAAACTGACCATCCGCTGGAGGAAGTTAATGTTCCGATGGGGTCCATCTTTGCTTTAGCAACGTGCTAGAAGATAAATAGGTACATATTAAATCAGTTTTCTGTACATTTTTGTCCAATGAGGTTTGAGGTACGTCTTTGTGAATGAAAAAAAAGATCGACCACAATAGTTACACATGCTTAGATGATCTTGTACATTTCTTATTACATTATCTTTTTACATAATACACTTGTAGTACACTTTCCAAGAAAAAAAATGAAGTAATTAAGTGAAATGAATGGCATCACAAAGCTGGCTGATGATGAAGCTTCTGTGGGTACATGTCTGCTGATGAAAGTTGGCACAACTGCAAGCAAAACCCCAGCCGTAAAACACTGACTTATGCCGGATGCACGTGAGAATTACAAACCATTGTCCAGAATCAAAGGCTGGATTGGCAGGAAAACAGAGCGGCGTTTGTTGAAAACAATCCACAGCAAACAATGAATGCTCTACTGCGCTTTGTATGCCCTGAATCCAAATGGAAGAATGGCTGTATCATCGAGAAAAAGAGAAATGCAACTTATTACAAAGGAAAAACAATTTCTGTCATTTCTAAATAAACTCAAGCAAGTTTTAAAGTCGGTAACGTCACCGACTGTTAGTCGCACACTTCATCTTCAATGGCTTGTTCTCAAAGGCTAACATTTTATTCTCAGCAACTCTCTGATTGCCGACTAATGAGGTCATCCTTGTGCATTTTCCCAGCCTGTTGAAACACAATCTGCTGGTGAGAGCATAAGGGAACGCTGCCAGGGGAATCACTAAGCAGAGCTTTATAGCTCTATAAAAAAAACACAAATGAACCTATTTGAGTCTGTGTTTACTGTCCAGATAACGGCTCCTTGTTTATCAATGGATTCGATCAATGGAGGTGGTTTCTAAATGGTAATGCTAAGATTTAAAATAAGCAGACAGGGTGTGAGAAAATGCATTAATTCTAAGATAAGAAGATTGAAAGGTAAGACGGTGGACTACGCTTCTAATAATACTTAATGTTCAAATAACAGGTGACAGGAAAGTCAGGGGAGAGGGAAATGAGGACTTTTTATACGCCGCACATTGCACACTTTTTAAGTCTCGCTAAACTCCAGTAAAATGATTAGGGAGTATTTTTGTAAAAAGAAACGTAATTTTAACTTACCATCTGGTTGTGCCACAAAGGTCTTGTTCAAAACGTGAGCCTTAGACAAGATAGTCAAAGGATCTCATGTTTTTCCAGCAGCAAGCAGAAAATGTTCCTTCCCCAACTTGGAAACCTAATTCATCCCAAGTGATGTTGCCAATCAGTTGGGGTTGGATTGATTTTTGTTTCAGTACCAAAATTTCTAAAAAGGCAGACCATTTTCAAATTATTTTCAACTTTCTATTGCTGCAGAAGAATAAAAAGCATCATCAGCTCCAGGGGCAATATTTACACCGCTCATGTGCCGAGTATCGGTGTTTGGGCCAAATTCTAATTTGTTCCAATTTGTGGTTACTACTGCTTGGAGTAGATGTGAAAGATACACTGCTTTCCTCTCAGACCTGGATGAGATTTAGGCCAAACATTCACCTTCACCCACACTTTGCCACCCTCAAGACAGAGGAGGTGGGTTGATAGACGCGACCTGAAACCGTCGACCCCGGTGTTTGATGTGTCTTCATCTCTGGTAGAGACAGAATGTGATCCTGAGAAATAGACTGATTCCTTTTAAGACGTATAGCTACTGAGTGCTATTATTCATGTTTCATTAATGGAGAAATATGAGGCTGATGAAGCCATTATGTTAGAGTGTAATGTGACTTAATGTAGAGCTAATAATCCGTGCTACGTGCTGTACAGTTGACAAGACGCAGGACTTATGGAAGCTCTCACCTTGTCCTCTCCAGACAAACCACCCTCCAGATTTCTCAAACAATTACAGACGAGTCGAGACAGAAAATAACTCTGCAGCCATTTTCCGTTTTGATGCACAGCAGCGCTTTGTGTTCTACCCTTTTTTTTACCAAGGTGGCGCATTGTGTGAACAGATGCACTGGTTGCCATGCATCTTTCTGGGAGAAACTAGACATTTTTATTGGTCACAACTCTTCGCTACAAATTACGGCCATTTCAGATAGAAAAAAAATATTTCCTCCAAACATTTCTGGCGGGTCAATTTTTTTTTGACATTTGAAACTCAGAAATTTCCAGGTTTTCTCTAAAGAAAAAAAAATCTAAGTTTCAAAAGTAAAAAAATGTTCAACTTTTGAAACAGAAAATGTTCTAAATTTGGAAATATTTTATTTCTGACCCTCAGAGATTCTGGGGGGGAATTTACTCCTTTTTTCCCCCGATCTACAACAGCCCTAAGACGCTGAACTAAATCTTTTATTTTGGTGCAATATTCTTTGCAGCAAGTTTGTTACATGCAAATTGTGTTGCATAGCCATGATGCTTTACATTTAGCATCCTTTTCTTAACTACCACTAAGATGAGAATAACGTCAAACAGACTCTTCAAAAGATGCATTTGTGTAGATGATAGAGGCATCTTGAAATTAACTTAACTGATTATGTGGCGCCTGTGTAAAAATAAACCAAAAAATTGTTCCATTATATATTTAAAAAAAAACAACACTGTTTAAACCATCTAAATAAGTGCTTTACAGTGAATATAAATGGCTATGGTGACTCTGTACAAAATCTAAGAAAAGGGACAGTATTTGGATTTGTTCATCCCTTTAAGTTACATTGTCTCCTTGTGTGAAAAAAGGTCCTAAAATTCTCTGACATGTAACTCTGATATTCTGAATATAAAACAAAGCTCTCAGATAAATCCTGACCTTTGTCCAAAGGGCTACCAACCTGCTGCCTTAGTCCCTAAAGTCCCAAAACATGAATCCAACTCAGATTTAAAGGAAAGTCTGAAGATATCCACTGAGTTATTACTGAACTGTAATGTTGAGGATTTACGGTTTTAATACAAGTGGGAGGTTTCACATCTGCAAAGAGTGACCGTAAAGTGATTTAATGTCTGCATCAAAGAGAACCGAGTCTCATTCATGCGGGCCGCCATCCAGCAGAGCGTTTTCCTCGTATCGCTTTGTAAGGTCGGCTGATAAACAGAATAAAATCATCAATTAGACGCTGGCACATTATTCCATTTGCAATAATAGAAAAGATGCTATTATCTGACACATAAGCTTCTCTACAGGGAAACGCTGCGGTTGCCTAAAAACTAACAGTAATCCAGTATTATGCTGTCATCTCTGGAGCTCAGGATTTCCTTTTGATTTAACAAAAAAAAAAGACAAAACATCCAACCCCTCTTCCTATGTGCAGGACCAATCATACTGAGGATGTACCTGCTACTCTAACGTGACATAATCCTTTTAAAATGTGCTATAGTTTGTTTTTTTTCCTGTTTGATGGTGATATTAAGTGAATTCCAGGAATTGTAAACAAAACTAAATGATTAAAAATTACGATTAAAGATGTTTATCAGATGTAATCTGATAAAGACGTAAAGTTTGTAATAAAACCAGCAGTGGCACAATATACTGATTATTACTTTGTAGAACTCACTGTCTCCAATAGGACAGTACAGTTCAGTTTTCATAGATTTTTCCATGTAATCTGACTCCAAATTCTAAAAGTACATCTTGACTATCTAAAATGTGAAAAGACAAAGCAGCTTGGAAGGTAAAATGCTTTGGCGCAACGCTGTTTGACATGCTGCTGGCTGGTGCTTGCAAAGAAGCCATTTCAGGAGCGCATTTTATTTTTCTTGATGCTGATTGGCTGAACCCCAAAGAGCGGAAATGAGAGAGACCGTGGATATTCAATTCAATTCAAAAATATTTTACTGATCCTGAAAGGAAACTAAATGTTGTTGGAACTGGTTTTATTATGAATTATGGAGAGCTCATTTTGTAGTCGAAACTCAGAAATTCCAACTTCCCAGTTGGAGAAAATAAAATATATAAACTGGCACAATCCCCCTCCGAAGTCAAACTTACCACTCAGTAGGCCAACTTCGAGCTTCAATATGTCCGGCCCTTGATTCAACCATGGTAAAATGTGGTGAAGACACGTTGATTTTACAAGACACACTTGTAAGACTGAGAGTAAAGTCAATTTTACTATAAGGTCTTCAACTCTGAACTGAACAAATTGAAAGAGCTGTCAGCTTAAGGAAAGTAAATCTTAAAGCGTTGTTGTAAGATGTACTGCCAACAGTAACTTCTTGGGCATCGCCACATTGAAATCCTGACTTCTCCGAAGTCACCTGGTGGTGTGACGTCAAACCTAACTCCACGATCCAACTGCCAAGGTAAATCGAACGCACCACTAGCTATTGCGGTAATGCTAAGACAGTTTCCACTGTGCGTATTAATGCTAGTCAAAGTGTATTTGGTGTTTGAACAATTGAAATCTGCAGTTATACTCGTTTTTAGAGGGTATCTGTGGATTTTTAGCTATTTGCAATCAGTTGTACCACTTAACTCCCACAAACACTTGGGGTCGGCGGTACTCAGTCTTCTCCTGTAACCTGTCACAAGGCGGGAGTGTGCAGAGAGAGGACTTTTCGAACGTTCATCTTTGTACAATCTCTTTATCAAACCGTTCAACCCAAGTCCAACACCAACATAATTACACTTCGCCCCATAGAACCATAAGAACCTTCACAGCAACAATTACTTACAATTTGCATGCAGGTAGTCACAGTCGAAAGGAAAAAAATTAATTTATAAAACAAAAAAAAATGCTTGGACTAATATATTTATGAAAATAACAATACCAAAGCTAATACTGGGAGAGTAGTAGTATCTTTTCACACTTTTTTTCCCCCATTCTTACAAAATAACTTCTGGCAACAAACAGAATCTCTACTGTTTGACACGTTCTTTTGTTTTTCAGTGCCAGTGGGCTTGATACGTTCCAGAGTTTAGCCAACTCTGTGGTGGTTTTCAGCAGGGGATTATGCTACTGGAATTAGAGAATAATTTATTTCAGTCCTCTTTACACATCCTTACTACAAGTGCCAACAAGTTTCTCAGAGTGCTTTTTCAGCTTCAACGCATTTACAAATGTATTCATTTGATCTGGACTCCGTTTCATAAGATTATCTCCTGAATTGTGACCTTAATTATTGTCCAGATGATCAACACCTTCAAAATCAATATTCTAATGTTTGTGTTTCACGTTCCAAAATCAGCCATGAGTTGCAGCTGCTTTGTCTCACATCAGGGTTTCAGGCCAACTGCAAGACGTTTTCTATTAGCTTATCATGTCATGATTTGCTCAGTTAGGGTTTTCTCCGTCTTTCATTAAGGTCCTTTTTTTTGCTCTTTAAATCCTCCTTGCAGTGCCTTTTGGTCTGTCCTAATAAAACTTACTGTCTCCACTTGACCAACGACGCCACCTGAGTTAACACGTCGACACACTTCCAGTAAAACAGACAAGAGGACAAAGAAACACACTAAAGAGTCAGAAGAGAGAGGGGCTTGGATTCTGCAGGTCGTACTGGCAAGTTTTGCACCACCTTGTGTCTATAAAACTGCTTGTAAACGTTCTTTGGATCAGAAACGTTTCAGCTTGCATAAACTGCATTTGGTCCAAAACCAGAGTTCACAGTGTCGACGTTATCAGTGCGTTGGGACTGTTATTTAGTCCAGCATGTGGTTGCATGAATTCTGATTATGCTCTTTGGGTATTTGCTTCATTGAAGTCTCTTACTTCCAGTAGTAGCACAAAATCATCAATACATACAACAGTGTTTATACATTAAGGTCAGAACTGTATAATATATTGTCCGGTTATCATCATTGCAATGTCAATATACGAAATATTGACATTGCAAGCAATGCATGCTATCGGTAATATTTCACATTCCATGCATTCAAACTCTACTTGCCTAGTGTTTGGTGATCATATCAAGTATTTTTGAATTTGAATAAGTCCAATGGACTGCCTTAATTATTATTTTTAATGAAGTTCTGAAAGGTTATCATCACTGAGATCCCTTATTAACCCATTTTGCATCAGGCTGCAGTTTATGCAAGAACATCAAAGTTTATTTTTTATGCCACGGCTTATGAGGGCCGTTGTAGACAGCAAATCCAGCAGGTCCAAATTAACTCTCAGCTTTGATTTCAACACTTCTAAAGTCTCTTTCTGGGTCCACACCAGAAAGCGTTAATTAAACTCTTTTTGGAGAGGTGGTACCTTGACTCTAATTAAGTGTCAAATATCAAATCTGCTGGAGTGAATCATTTAACACTTACTAACACTAATTCAGTCATAGATCTTAATATTAATAAAGAGGCAATGATTTTCTCAAACGCATTTATTTCAAAACGTGCACCAAGATGACAAA
The DNA here is from genome assembly GCA_903066825.1 of Alfaro cultratus. NCBI lineage: Eukaryota > Metazoa > Chordata > Actinopteri > Cyprinodontiformes > Poeciliidae > Alfaro > Alfaro cultratus. Next base: position 6,585 of record CAEFZX010009506.1, on the reverse strand, counting down.
ACACATTACAACATGGAGTAATGTGCATATTGCTTATCAAAAGGTCTGACATATCAGCTGTGCAGTACAAAATGCAGTATGCTTAATACATTTTTCTTCAATACAATATGCATGAAATTATTCAAAGTACAAGGTGGAGAAAGTAAATCAATATGATAGAGTAAATGTTCTTTTAACAGGTAGATTGCTGGATATTACAGAACATAACAGACCAACCTGATATTCAGATCCATCACTTCTGACCCAGTTTATGTTTCTGTTGATCAGAGACTGGGCCAAAGAGCCGTCCACTCACCAACACAGACTGTCTTTGGGTTGTTGGGCTGTTCATGAGGTTTGGGACATCGCCGTGTTCCTCTACTGCACTGGACAGTCTTCAGTCTCCGAGTACGACAGCCCGTGTTGGTCTCTCGATCATAACAAACAAACATAACAATGAAAAATGGAACGAAGGAATACATTTTTACTACAACTCTAACAACAAGCCTGAATGACAGAAATGTGAAGTTTCAGAGATATTAACATAACAATCATTTTAGGAGCTTGAATCTTCGGAGAATCCAGAATTTGTTGCATAGACAGAATAAAAAGGACAATTAGCTTTCTGTCAAAAAACTCAGAAATTTTGACATTACACTCAAAAAATGTTTGAGTCTAAACTTTCAAGCGCAGAAATTTCTTTTTTTTCTTCTAGAATTTCTTTTTTCTAGATTAATATCAAAATTTCTGTTTTTTGGAGGAAATGTAATCTTTTATAATTTTTCTTTTTTACATAAGAAAATACGGCATGGTAATTCTATGTGCTCTTCTAGGTTTGGTATTTGTTTTTAAAGTATCCTGATGAAGTCATTATCTCCAGATCGATGGACTCAGATCCGGCCCAAAGCATAAGCGACCTAAGGCACTGCTAACCCAGAGCATCAGGTGGGCTGTAAGTCCCATAATTAGTCTTATTTAAACACAAATTAAATGTTTGTTTTGCATTGATAAATTGAAACATTTAACATTTGAAGGAATTGCAAAGTTTACTTTGTAAAAATGTAAAAAAAAAAAAAAAAAAAGTCTTACAAGTGTTGATGTTACCATGGTTACAATTTGATGTTAAATCTTTTCTTTATGTTATGGAGCTAGGCTTTGTCCATAAACGCATCTCACCAAATAATTCTCACTGATTGTGTTAAGCTCCGCCCCCATCCCACTTTTCACCACTTTAGTAGGAAAGTTTTTACATTAGTGCTCTGAACAGAAGATCAAGTTCTGCTAAAGGCAACGTATGACCTCGGACTGGCCCTGAACGGACTGATCCAGCTTCAAGCAACGTACTGCAACTTTATGTGGCAACAGACGGAGTGTTGGAGTTCAATAATTACTACACACAGACATGAACTGTTTTAGAGGTGATTTGAATCAGTCATATCTAATATCAATCCTTTCAGAGACATTGGTGGCTTTGTCAATGCTACCAAACGGCTCATCATGTACATGAGCTCATACTTTGACTATCCCGGACCACGCTGCTGCCATGACAACACTCCTCTAGTTCATCGGTCACAATAGAAGCGCAACTCGGTTCGTCTGATCCCGCCGACAACCTTCTACTGCCGCCAGGGCCGCAGGAAGCCACTCATGATCAGAGCGCAAGTGTGTGTTTGCATGTGTGTTTGATGGAGCTCCAGGAGGGAGGGGCTCTCTTGTCTCTCGATTTTCCGCCCTGATTGGAGTGAATGAGAGATCCATTCTGTTCCTCAACCTCTATTCCTCTCTACGTTTGTTTCCGAGTTCACATCGCGGAGGCAAAATGACACACTCACAGCTCGAGACGTGAAATCATCCCAGCCTTGATGTCAGAGCATGAAAAGGATGCACAACAATGCAGACAATTAGCCCTCTTTTGTGCACCAGGAGCTCAGCGCTGCATCGGAACAAAAGAGCGCAAGAACATTTAGAAACGATTAGATATTTTTGCTTTTGGGTGGGGAGTTACCTGTTGCCACTGGGCCTACTGTGTAGCAAACTTTAGACTTCCTGTTGCATTAATCACAGAAAAAAGAAAACCTCTCTGAACTTGTTTTGTTTGACTTTAACAAATCATGAAGTCAACAAGTCTACAGTCTCTTTGATAGTAGTTGTGGGGTTAAATGTCAATGTGGGCTAAATCAGCTTCCTCTTATGATTATCAACAGAATTTAGTGAAGCAGGGGCTTGGGACTTTTTAGCAATACGAGTCACAAACAGAAATTACACACATTGTATGTACAATATGTGTATATGTGTGTATTTTTCTTGTCTTGCAATGTTTTTTTTGTTTGTTTTTTTTCCTTTTGCAAAATCCTGATGAAGTAATGTTTATTAAACCTTGGAAATAGTTCTTGGTAATTCAGATTTATTTATTTTTTTCAGCTTTTTTATTTGTTTTTGGCTGACACGACAAAACAAAAACAAACTAAAAAGTTGTTTTCTATTAAAAATGTTAGGATTAATGTGAACAGATCCAATAATAAAGCACATTTGTGAAAAACAACAAAACAAATGCCTTTGGACCGCAAAGAGTCGGATTTAATCAGTCAAATGTTTACAACCTGCACACAGTAAACCAAACCTTTAATCTTGGAAAATTAAGCGTAAGACGCACCTTTAATTGCAGCATGAGGCAAATATTATGTTTTTGATTTTTTTTCCCCCACAAAGCTGATGAAACAACAGAACATCCAACAGAACTGGGAGTTCCCCCCTCCTCTCCTCCCTCTCTCAGATCAAATCTTTCCTTTCAACTAAAGATGCCGCCTGCAGCTAGCTTATTAAATTACTGTATACATCATGGCATGCCGGGTCTTGACGCTGAACATGCTGCGGTGTGGACGGGTGTTTAAGCTGCATAAACTTTCTAAATCAGATTTGTTTTCATGGTTACCAGGGATCGACTTTAAATGTGTCAGACTTCCACTTAATATCTCTTCAAAATCCCTGTGAAAATGATGACTCAATCACCGCTCCAGGTAATGACTGTTTACACTTTGATTTACAGGCACGTTTATTTATTTTTCCTTTTTTTTCCTATGTTTCGACGATCTGCCTCTACAGTGGGAGTGTTAACGCCCAGACTCCCATCCTTCGCCTCAGGGTGCCGTCTTTCTATAATTTCCTTCGGCAGCGAGCGAACACCATAATGAGGCTCTGTAAAGCCGTTTGGCCTGAGAAGGATAGGAGCAGATAAGCCATGTTAGCCCACTGCCAAAGGTGGAGGTGGGTGGGGGTCACAGTGAGAGGTAACGTGGATAAGCGGAGCGCGTGGGCTTACAGCCGCCCACGCACCAAACTCTCAGGCTTGTAATTTTGTTCTTGTAATGCATAAGGATACGCACACAAACGCAGGCTTTTGTACGCTTCTCAGTATTTGGTCTGCGATGCTACAAAGATCAACATGTGTATGTGAACAAACATTTAGATTTGAACCAACAATTATTAATGATCGTGCCACATTTTGATTTATAGAGGAGTTTTTGGGTTGTTTTTTTTCTTCGGCGTCCCACAAATAGCTTTCATCTGGCTGGACGTGGCATAAACAGCCGACGGATCCAGTGAGATGTTGCATTAGCGATGTTGCCGAGAGACGTTAACTGTACGGGGGTTTTGTTTGCTACATGGATGAGAAATGCATATCCCAGCTCATCAATCAGTGATAAATTATTTATGTGTCGAAACAGCAATCAAGCAGTTCAGTCCCAGTTTACAACACTTTGTTGGCTGATTAAGATACAATGGATTGAGAAGGTGGAGGCATTTTTTTTTTTATTTTTTACATTTTTACAAGCAGAAGCTTTTATTTAACTGCTTGACCACAAGAACTGCAGAGCTGAGAGGTTCACCGTTGGTCACAATGTCATAAAAGTCGACATGAACCGCCCCAGAGTTTACGTCCTTATTCTTCGGTCTAAGGATTCACTTCTTGTAAATCTGTGTCTCCCATAAACACGTTTAATATGTTCTGTTTCACATCAGTAGGTCAACTCTGTCTTTTGTTTTTGGAAATAAACATCCAATTTAGTTGTAAATTGGATAACAACATACACACTAACATTTTGAACTTGCCAGTAGAACAGGATGTGAAGTAAATGGAGCGGGGTTTTGTCCAAAAAAGAAAAGAGCAAGCCTGAGCATTGGCACTGCATGTTTAGTAAAAGGGTACAGCTTTGCTCAGAAGTTGGAAAGAGCTCCAAGTTGGCAAAAAAATAAAAAAGAGCAGAAAAGTTCCCTGAAATCAGATATGTTAGAACTGAAGGTTTCTCACCAACCACCTCAAAATCCCAGATGGCTACATGTTTTTAAAAAAGCAAAACAAAAAAAAACCCTCGAAGACACAGTTTTATAACAGTTTAAACAATATTGTTTAAACACTTTGTGTCTCAACAATTCACCTTCACCGCTTGTAAGACAGAGAAATAGATTGAACTGGTTTTGATAAGAGCAGGAAGAAAATCCTGCTGTTTCTCCCACTTCCAACTTGAACTTGAAATTGTAAAGGTTAAGACTTTGGCATGGCGCTAAATACAGGCCACAAAGTTTACTGAAAGAAAAAAAAAAAAAGGTCTTAAACTGAAAAACAAGTTTGAAATTGAAAAGAAAATTTCAAAACCACTTTCCACTTTCATTTTTTTTTTGTTTTATTTCAGTTTTAGACATATTTTTCAACTTCAAAATTTTTCTTTTGGATAAATTTTATGGCCCCATAAAATTGGTCAACTTCACTTCTTACTTCACAATGTATAAAGCAATAAAACATATTATTATGAAGACACACTGACCTGAAACTTCAGAAAAGTGTATTTGATGACAGCTTTTAATATCGGCAAATTGGCTCTCCACCCAGGGCGCCATGCAGTGGGCAGGAAGCAGAAACCTTCAGATGAACAAAGCAAACAAATCAACCCTGAAAAGACACAAAATCAGTTGCTTTTTTCATCACCAGACAACGAGACATGGGTATGATATGCACATTAAAGAATGTCAAAAATATTATAAACTTCTTGTGAATTAAGATTTCATAACGCTCAAGGTATCATTTATGCAATGATAAACACTGATTTCACATTTGAAAGGCGTTCTTTGTGAAGGACAAATAAATGTTCATCAGGACAAAATAAATGTTCATCAGGACACCAGCTTTCAGCTGCTTTAGCAGGTTACTATGAAAACTTAAGAGGTCAAATTGGCAATATGCAAATTTTTCTCCTCCAGTTTCAGTCAGTAGCTGTTGCGGGAAGTGTGTACAGAGTGCAAACATAACCCTTTATTCAGTTATTCATTGCTTTCGCTACAGCCTTAAGGCGACGTTGGTTGGCAAACAAAGCTCTGTAGCGCACTGCAAAGACTCAGTGCATAATGAAGTTGTTATGAGAACGCACATCCAGAAGCAAGGCTTTCAACAGACTAAAGAAACAATTAGCAGTGTGCAATGCCAAGTGTGCATGGGGCAGGGGACTTGAAGCACTTCACATTTTTAAGTGTGCAACATATGCAAATCAGGCTCCTTTTCCCACCACCAGAGTTTTAAATTAAAATATATCTAAGATCCAAAAATATGTGAATGACTTTTGCTCAGTAAGCTTTGAGAAATGCGTCAGAATCATTTAACACCAAATCAAATGCCATTCAGCTCGGAGACTCAGCTCTGTCTTACTGGAATAGTCGAACCATTATGTGGGAAAAAACCGGCTGAGAAAGTTGGAAATATGTAGAACAGGTGGCAAGAAGAGAAACAGGCACATTTACCTTCCACAGGTTGGGTATAAGGTCTGATACAGAATGGAAGACCATCAAAAGAAATCAATACAACAGAAATACTGAGACGGATAATTTCTGCCCCTGATACCGTTTCCCAAATGACTAAACTTGCCACTTAGAAAAAACTTGCATCATCCATGTTTTCATAACATGTATGCACTTTTAGTTATCATATCCGAAACATGGGTATCAGCTGCACCATTCCACTGTAGTTCGGCATTAAGGAAAGAAAAAACTGAAAGGGAAAACCAGCGTTTTGCTCCTGCTCTATTTGTAGTTGTCTGTCACCATCTAGTGGCCTTGTTTGGTACTGCTGCAAATCTTTCCTTTGGATTTGAGGGAAGCCTTGAAAGTGAAGTTAGATGAACTCATCGATATTAAAGATAAATGTGTTGTTTCTGTAAAAATCAAGTATAGTGTTATAGAATCTGCACATATTCAAAACTGTCTGATTTTCCATATTATCATTATTTATTAAAGAAAAACTAGAAGGACAAAAAATAAGGTATTTTTTTTTCTGATTTAAAATGATTTATGAAGAAGAAAAGTATCAGCTTGGTACTGGTGATAACAAGCACTTGATTAATAGGAGGAGCTTCAGTAGTTGTTTTTCAGTAGGGAATTGTTTGCCACAGTAGTACCAGAACCCTGGTGCCTCTGGTTAGGGAGAGACTTGTCATCCATGGCGATACATTTAAAAAAGAGTCAAAAGGTCTGACTAGAAGAAATCCTTTCTTTGTAAAAACAAGATGTTGACTTAGGTTTGCAAATATGCAGCTCAACAAAATAGATGACTCCTGAAGG